>PVIY010050739.1:0-16015 GCA_004026745.1 Myrmecophaga tridactyla
ACTCTGCAAGCAAAGTTTCCCCTCACATCTAGAGCAGTGTGGTCAACAGCTTAGAGTGAGCGTCCAGCGACACCAGGTGGTGAGAAAGGGAGAGTGCACGCTCACTGGTTGGTTTGATGGGCAATGTGAGGCAAGGACCACCTTTCCTAATAAATCCCCATTCATGAAGCAGGGTCGGGAGTCTCCAAATGGCGAGGGGAGGTGGGAAACTGAGCCTGACAATCTTGACTGATGTCCACCTTACCCTCAGAAATCTCTTGCTGGTAAGTGTTCCTCCTTAACACCCAAGCTGAGAGTAGGCAGGAGCGTTAAAATTAGATAGCTCTAAAGTCTCAAGGACAACAAAAGGAAATAAGCACCAAGAACAGCCTCATGTTTGATCATCTGGTTTACGGGTTCAAGCTTGGGTCTCCCACATCAGCACCCTCCCCTGCCCAACTCTCTCCCTCCCTGCTGTCAGGTGACAGGGGCCATCTTTAACCCGCTACTCAGGAACACTACTGGGCGACCCAGGGTGACATAAGCTTTCAGTTTCTAATGGAAGAATTTGTGTCCTTCCTCCTATCAAAGGTCAACCCCACCTCTTGGGCTCTGGATCTTATCCTCTCTGTCTCCACAAGCCCTTGGCTCCTGCACGTATCTTTTCTCTCCACTGCATCAATTTCTCCCACTATGAGATTATTCCCTTTGGCATACAATCATCTCCCATTTTAACAACTATTCCCTTGACCCCATGCCCTGCTTTAGATACCACCCAATTCAACCTCTTTTGAACAGCAAAATTCTAGAAAAGGCTGTCTGCAGGTGCCATCTTCTTCCATCTCCTTACAGTAGGTTTCTGATCTGAGTTTTCTCTCTTCCACTCCATTGAACCCCTCTTGTTGAGGTCACCAGTGGCTGCATCTTGTGAAATACAGTGGCTGCTTTGCTGTCTTCATTCTTTTGCTCTCTCAGCAGCTTTCCATATAACTGACTCTTCCATTTGAAACATTACTCTTCTTACTAGCTGCTGCTTCTCAGTAATTGGCAAATCCCTTTATCTGCCCTCTGCCACAATTTTGGATATCAAACTATGTCTGAATGGCTCCCTGGCCCTCTTACCTTGACTAGCGTCTGTCTATATTCTCTCCTCTAGTTCTTTGGCTTTTAGAACCTATGTGCTAATGACTCCCAGATTGATCTCTGTAGCCTGGAGTTGTCCATTGAGTTCCACATTCATATATCCAACCGCTTAGTTGTCACATATATTTTAATGTCTAACAGGCATCGTGAACTTAATATGTCCTAAATAGAGCCCTTGTCCACACAGATCCATGCCTGTCTTGTCTGTTGGGTGTATAGGATAATGCTAGCTGCTATAACAAATAGATACAAAAGACATAATGACTCAAATGCAATAGAAGTTTATTTCCTGCTCCTTTAATAGTCAGAGATGAATGTTCCAGGTTGGTAGGGGCTCTTTTTCACACCCTGTGGCTCAGCCATCCTCTGAGGGCTCATCATTTTCTGCATCTATCTGGAAGAAGGGAAGAGGGAGTGCAGAGGGTCTTTACGTGCTTCTCACAAACCTCAGCCCGGTAATGCATGCCTGTTCCCTACGTCATCCCATTGACAGAGCTCAGTCGCCTGCCATACCTAACTGCAAGGGAAGCGAGAAAGTAGCTTCTATATATGTTTAGAGGAAGAAGAGAAATCTATTTTTGGTGAAGAACAGTTCCTCCCACAATCTGTACTTCAGGTCACCAAATATTTGCTTACCCTCTTCTTCCCGCACTCAGAACGTACTCACTCCCCTCCCTAAGAGTGATTAACCCAAGATTCCCTCCAGTAAGTGCAGATGTTTCACCATCCAGTCTCTCGGGGTGATGCGCGGTCCTTGCAGGTCAGGTCTGGGTGTGGTTCCTCTTAGAAAAACAACCTGGGAACTAAAAACCAAGTAATCTGTATCCCCATCCCCATCCGTTGTGCCTATGGGAAAAGGAACAGGCAATAGCCCATGGTATGCAATGTCAAAACATCTCATATAACCACTTTCTACAATAATTGGTTTCCCCTCTTTCTTGGTATAAATAAAAGAAGATTATATTTTCTAGACTTCCTTGGAGTTGGTTGTGGCCAGATGACTGATCAGCAATCAAATGTGAGCAGAAGGCATTTGTATCACCGTTGGGCAGAGGCTTTTAAGAAGCAGAGATGCTCCTTTCACAATAACATTCCTGTTTGGAAATGGGACGGACATAGAAAACAGAAATCCCAGTGAATAGCAATGCTGGAGTCCTGGTGTCCAGGTATTGTGAGCTCCCTGTCCTGACAGTGGAGAAGATTCTCTGATTAGTCCCTGGATGTGCTTTCTGGAAAGAGTTCCGTTGTCCATTGTTCCCTGAAGCCCCAGCTTCCAGACTCCTGGAGATTATTCCTTAAATATTATCTGCTTTGGCCACATCTGAGTGGGTCCTGGGGCTGTGCCTCCCTTAGACCTGTTCAGCTTGCACCATCAGCCGGCTTCCTACTTGTGCAAATTTGAGGGCCTGAATGTGGTTTTTTTTTTTGTTTTGTTTTCACATGGGCAGGTACCGGGAATCAAACCCGGGTCTCCGGTGACGTGACAGGCAAGAACTCTGCCACTGTGCCACTGTGGCCCTCCCTGAATGTGGTTTTAAGCAACAGTAAGCAAGGGCTTTGCTAGGCCAGGTTCATGGTTTCTTTAGCAATTCAGTTTCTATAAAAACTGTCTTCTTATCTATTTGCTTCTAGGCAGTTGCTCACACCATAGTTTAGTAGAAGTATTAACTTTTTCCTGCTTTGACCCCAAGCCTCCTTTTCAGCTTCGTGATGGCTATCTTGGGGTTTTCTGTGTGGGAAAGGCAACACACTTAGTCTGAACTTAGGCGCAGAGCTGAGTCCTTTTGTAGCTGAGAATTCTCAATGCCTTTTATTGCTCACAGCCTTCTTTAGTCTTATTTCCTGTAATTGAAGGTCCAGAAGTGGTCAGCTTTTCTAAATTGAAAAGAATCCAAATTTCTGGAGTCTTCCTAGTTTCTTTCATTTGCTTTTAGAAACTGGTCAACCGTTGCCTGAGCTCCTCTCTTAGTTGTAATATCTTGCTGTGAAAACTGAGGAGCAACAAATGTGCACTAATATTCTGGTTCTTTCCCCTACCAATTGCCTTAGAGCTATAGTCTCAGTATATATTTGACCTGCCATTGAAGTTATTGCAGGAGACAGTTTTCCTCAATGTTTTATCCCTGCATAGGTTGGGGCTCCATCTTTCTAGCCAGCTGCATCTCTTTCCTTGCTGTCTGCAAAGGTCCTACATGGTCTGGAGCTACTATCTACTTCTCTGCCCCATCTCCTTCCATTTTCCCTTCACCATTAACCCCAACCTCACTGCTTTCCATCTGTTCCTGGAGCAAGACAGACCTTTGCATGTGCTGCTCTCTCTGTCAAGTGCCCTCTACCCCCTCAGATCCTTGGTGGGCAGTTCCTCTTACATATAATTCAGGTATGGCCTCAAATAGTGCTTCTTGATGGAGACTTCCTTGTCATACCATTTAAAGTAAGTCCACGAATGACTTCATCATGTCATCCTGTTTATTTTTCTCTAGCAACTATTACCATCTGATTTTCTTTTCTTTCTTTGTTTTTTATGGTCCATGTCCCCCTCCACCTGCACATGAGATCTGTGAGAGTGGAGCCTTGTCTGCCTCGATTGCCACTTTGACCTTGACCTTGGGAACTGTGCTTGCCACACACTCATGATGGCAATGAATGCCAATATCTATACAATATTCACCATGTGCCAGACACTGTTTCTTTGTTCAGAACTTGTTTTAATACAAATTTTCAAAGATAAAAGTGGAGAGGAGAATATCACGAACCTTTGTAAAAACCCATGATTCAGATTCAATATTATCAAAGTTTTGCCATACTTGCTTCATCTACCCTTCCTTCTTCCCTTCCCTACTTCTCTTTCTTTTAAGCATTTTAAGGAAAATCCCAGACATTATTGCATTTCACCCCTACATTACTTCAATGCATTCAATTAGAGAAGATGTACTTTTTCTTATATAGTCCCAATGTCATTCATGCACCTTCCAAAATTAACAATAATTCTTTGATATCACCACTCAATCCATATTCGGCTCTCCTCAAAAATGCTTTTCGAGTTAATTTAATTGAATCAAGAGCCAAGCCAAGTCCACAGATTGCATCTGTCTGTTATTTCTCTTAGGTCTTCTTTTCCCCAGGTCACTGGCTTGTTGAAGAAAGGGGGTGACTACTATTAACTGCTCAGTTTTGAGGTGATGAGAGTCTGAAATAGGGCTGGGTAGTGGGGGTGAAAAGGAGAAGTGGTTCCAAGAGGAGCTTTAGCCACAGCGTGGTGAAGCCCTGACCCTGCAGAGGCACATGGGAGCTAAGACAGCAGCCATGGCCTCCGTGCCTCTCACAGGGCCCCTGGGTCACAGCGGAAAGGAACCTTGTAGATCAGCGCATTGTGCATCTTGTTTTAGTCCCTTGCCTAGCCTCTCCCAGCTGGGCAGAACATCTGTACAGCCCTCTTACTTCTTCCCCAAACGCCCTCCTTATCTCACACCCTCTGGGGCTTGTTAAAAGAGGGACCAGCCCCCATATATACACACCAGAACTGTTCTTGGAGTTCTGCTTGTTTAAAAATACACTCAAATATCTGCTCTTCTACTCTAGACTTTCAGAATCAGAGTCGGTGGACATGGTCCTGGGCAATCTTATTTTAAAATTGCTCTCCAGGTGATTCTGATGCAGCTAATTCACAGACCTGCCTCAGAAGCTTTCTGGAGTACACCCACGGTGTGAGTTCTTAAGATGATGTTAAAAAGCAATTTCTGCTGTCACAATCACAGTTCCTCTGGGGTCAGTCCCTCCCAGTGTTTTTGTTTGTGTAGCCTTCTCATGAAACTTTTGCACATCCACCCTTATGCTTGTTTATGCGTTTTATATAAATATAACTCCTGTGCTACCGTACTAGGGACTTTATAAAACACACAAAAATAAGACTATTCAAAGACAGAAGTAAGAAGTAAATAAAAAATAGAAGCTCTAATATTTTCTTCTCGTACCCCAGTGGTTTCTCTTGGACGTCTATTTGTAGATCACTGCTTTGGGATATTTTCAACTAGTTTTCCTTTGCTCAAGTCTTCCCTGGGGAGTCCAGTTTGAAGGGTTTCCAGAAATCATGAAAAACTCTCTCTTCCTCTAACGTTCTTTATTGTAACTTCAAGCTCTGTTTGGAGAGAGGTTTGTCTGGTTCACCTGAGCTGAGTTTTTCCATCCAACATGCCCAGAGGCACCTTCCTCAGATAGCTGCTGTGCAGAGCAGACAAGTTGCCTCAGCAGCCAAAGTTTTAGTTGGGCCCAAGTTCTCCATTTTTCATTTGGCCCTCTTTGTTCTCTGGGGAATCAGGGCACAGAAATTTTCAGATGGGTGTATTTAAAGGCGGCAGTTGAAGAAAGGTGATTGGGGGGCTGGAGGAAGCAGAAGGTAAATTCTGGTAAGGTAGAGAACACCATTTCTGGAGTTTTTCCTTCCTCTAGATGTGTTTCCATCAAATATCATTTTCCTTTAGCATAAAAAAAATCCCTTGGTATTTCTTATAGTGCAGATTTTTTTGTGGTGAAATTCTCTCAGCTTTTATATACCTGAAAATATCTTTATTTCACCTTCATTTTTTGAAAGTTTTTTTTTTTTTTTAATTTTGCATATGGGCAGGAGGCACCAGGGATCGAACTCCAGACCTCCAGCACGGCAGGTCGGAGCTCTGCCTGCTGAGCCACGGCAGCCGCCTGAAAGTATTTTTAATGGATATGGAATTCTGGGTTGACAGATTTTTTTGCTTGGACCTTTAAAGGTCTCCTGGTCCCCATTGTTTCTGATGAGAACTCAACCATTTTTTGTGTAATATGTTATTTTTCTTGGGCTGATTTCATAATTTTTCAGATGCTTGACTATGATATACCTAGGTGTAACTTTCTTTGCTTGGCCCTTGCAAAGTTTTTTGGATCTGTAGTTTGAGGTGTTTCATCAGGTTTGGGAAAGTTGCAACCATATTTTCTTCAAATGTTTTTCCTGCCCCATTCCTTCCCTCTTTCCCCTGGGATTACAATTACACGTGTGTCAGACAGCTCGGTGTTTTCTCACAGGTTACTAAGGCTCTGTTCACTTTGTTTCCATGTGTTCCCTCTCTCCATCAGATTGGATCATTTCTATGGCTCTGTCTTCAAGCTTATGGACCCTTACTTCTGCCCTCTTCAGTCTACTGTTCAATTCATCCAGTAAATTCATTTCAGATATTGTATTTTTCAGTCTAGAATTTTCTTTAAAAAAGGGAGGGAGGTTCCCATTTCTTTGCTGAGATTCCCATTTGCTGCTCATGAAGTCTATGTATTTTTTTAACTCCTTGAACACATTTATAATAGCTGCTTTAAAATCCTAGTATGATAATTTCAACATCTGCACCATCTCAGGGTCTGTTTCCATTGATAGTTTTTATTTTTATGTGTAACATCTTCCTATTTCTTTGCATATCTAGTAATTTTTACTTGACAGGTAGATATTGCAAATTGCAAGGAGTGTGGGTGACACTGTTTACCTTTAGAGTGTTGAATTTTGTTCTGGCAGGCAGCTAATTTACTGCAGGCTTTCCTTGACACTGTTAAGTCTTGGCTTTAGGCTTTGAATACATGGATTATACTTTTATCTTTCCTGTCCATTTACCTTCTGTTCCACCTGCCTAGGAAAATTCCTTCTTTGCAGCACCCACACTGCTAAGCACCCTGGAGAAGGTCACCCTTCTTGTCAGCTTGGGCTCCTCCAAGTTATCTGGGCCTGAAATAATACCCAATAATCTTGTATTTCCCTAGTTGTTGCCTCCCATATACCATAGGGTCTACGTAAATCTTTCCCTGTCTCAAAGCTCATATACCTGCACCTCTCTACTTACTATATGCTGGAAAATAGAATTTTCAGATATGAACTCTCAGTTTCCTAATTACTCCCATAAATTTGTCTTGTATTGGCACCCATCCTTGCCTTTTCCTCTACTGTCAAAATATTTAGTGTTTTTCTCAATATCTAAGGCTCATCCATTTTTAGCTACTGCCCTATGTTTTTCTTCTCTTCTGCAGCCAAGCTTTTGGAAGAGTTATTTACAGTCTCTGTCTACATTTCCTCAGCTCCCTCTCACCTCCAACTCACACCATCACTCCAATCTGGCTTCTGTACTCATTACTCAATTAATTTATGAATGCTGGCTTTTATTTTTAGTAATTTCATTCCTATGCTTTCGTTAAACGTATTTGCTATTCTTTTTTAACTTGTTTGGATGCTTAATTCATTTATTTTTTTCCTGTTTATTAATATATATAAGTATTAAGGGTCATTTTCCTCTGTGCTGTGTCCTATAAATTCTTATTTGTAAGATTTTCTAGATATTTTAAATTTTTTATTTTAGTTTCCTCTTTGATCTAAGAGTGTTTAAGAGATAAATTTTTAATTTCTGGGTAGTAAAGTCTTTGGTTTTCTAGTTTTATTATTAATATCTATTTTATTGCATTAGGACCTTGGTTTATTAATTGTATTATTTCTACTTTGGGGAATTAAAATAATTTCTTTCTGGTTTTATGTACAATTTTTGTGAACATTCCATTGGTAATTTAAAAGAAGGTGTATTTTATGTTTCCAGACTACAAAATACAATTATGTAAATTCACTAAATTTCTCTTTATTAATTACATTTTAATCTATAGCATAGCTTTACTTATTTAGGAAAACGTGAGCAGAGGAAACCTATGCCTTTTTCCTGGGTATGGTCTGGAAAGCGTCAGGATCCCAGACTAGCTCTTACTCTCAACGTGGTGCTGGAGCAGAAGCGTTCCTAAGGCTGCTTCACAGCCCACCGCAGCCCCAGGGGTAGGAGGATGATTCCCCCTCACTACTAGGCAGGGAATGGAAATAGAAGAGGGCATAGACAGACATGGAGAGGCTGGGCAAAAGCAACATTGTAACCTGTGTTACTCAGTGATCTGGGAACAGACTTTTACAATGTGATCTCAGAAGGTGCCAGCAGCATGGACACATGCCTGCCCCTGACACCTTGTGTGCTGGTTTGAAATGGTTGTGTACCCCTGAAAAGCCATGTTCTTTCATCGTCATTCAATATCATTGGGTGGGATCTTTTGATTAAGTCGTTTCCATGGAGATGTGACCCACCCATTTGTGAGTGGGACATATTGATTATGTGGTTTCCATGGAGATGTGTTTCCACCCATCAAGGTGGGTGCTTACTGGAGCCCTTTAAGAGGGAACCGTTTTGGGAAAAAGCTTCAGAGCAGACAGAGCCCACACAGCCAGAGACCTTTGGAGATGCAGAAGGGAAATGCCCCTGGGAAGCCTTATGAAACCAGAAGCCAGGAAAGAAAGCTAGCAGACATCACCATGTGCCTTCCCAGCTGACAGAGGTTCCAGATGGCATCAGCCTTTCTTGAATGAAGGTAACTTCTTGTTGGTGCCTTAATTGGGACATTTTCATGGCCTTAGAACTGTAACCTTGCAACTTAATAAATTCCTTTTATGAAAGCCATTCCCTGTCAGGTATATTGCATTCTGGGAACGTTAACAAACGAAAACACCTTGTACCAAGAAATTCCCCAGGCTACCTCCCACAATCCTGGTGAAAGACTAAATAACTGAGTCTTCATTTCGACCACTCATTTGAATGGAAACCTGAAGAATAAATTCAGTTTGGTTATATAATAGATATATCTTGCACACTCAACCCACAACATCAGTAACTGCATTTCAGATTTCTCTGTGAGCCCTAGACCTGTATCCCCAACTCGATTTTTCTTATTGGAAGCTTCAAGCTCAGCATGCTCAAAACTAAGCTGATGATCTCATCCTCCTCATTCCTGAACTGAAACCTACTCTCTCATATTCCCTATTTTACTAAATATTACCAACATCCACTCAGTTGCCTATGGCAGAAACCAGAGCATTGTGTTGGTGTGGGGTGTTGTGTTGGTGGGTTGGTGGTTCAGAAAACGCTAAAAGATTAAGGCGTTTCATCATTCAGACATACTTGGTTTTCACAGGTTTAGTTTAAAAGGTAGGTATGCTGCTTAAAAAGTTTGAAAAACCACTATAGAAGGGGATGCAATACTGCGGGGGAGGGGCAGAAGAGACTGGAAACCCATATAAGCCAAGTCTGCTAAGAGCCTGGGGATTGGGGTAGGGAACAGAGACGGGAGGCTGGGGATGGTTTCTGTTACTAAGAGAAGGAACTAGCATCGTGATGGAAGCAGGTGGTTGTGACAGAGGTGAATACCTGGGAGGAGGCTTCAGGAAACCTCCTTCTTTGGCTCTTTGGTTCTGTTCATCCCATGTTTGTGGGTAGGAGAGTGACTGAGTCTAAGCTCGGTCGGGAGCAGGAGACCAGACTGCTGGCTCCTTTTCTGGACAAAGCTCACTGCTCTCCCTGGCTCTTCACAAATCCGCAGTGTGCCCTGAGCCCACAACCTACTTAACTACTACAGGTTTGGCCACAACCCTCTGAACGGTAAATTCCTCCCATTCTCTGCTGGAACACCACCATGCCACTTTTAAATCAGGTACTGGTTTCCGTCAACCCTGGGGGAGGCTTAGGGTGGGGAGTGTGGAGGGTGACTCAGCAACTGACAGGAACTTTGGAACTTCAGAGCCCTCCAGAAAGATTTTAGTTGTGTCTGACATATGGCACAGAGTAGGTGTAAAGTCTCTGAGGTCAAGATGGCAGAGGGACATCTGAGCCCCTTTGCTAAGACCTGGCCCAGCCTCCTTCGATAGAGCCAAGTGTGCCTATCTTCTCCCTATCCCCAGCAAAGGAGGCCGTGAGGGCATCAGGAAGTATAGAAAGCCTAGGTGCAAATTCAGGGCAGCTTTCACTCTTCTGCCTGATTGCCCCTGGGACCCATAGAAACACTGTGGGTTGGGTGGTTCTCAGAATGGTGGATAGAATGATGCTAGGCAGGCTGGATCAGATAATAGTTATGTTTCGTGATTCACATGGGAAAAATATAGCCCAACAGACAAAGAATTTCCCCAATTAGAATTTTTCCACCATAAAATTTTCTTTGACCTTTATGCCTGCCTCAGCTCATCTTCCACCACACCCTACAGATAAACAAATGAAGAGTATTAGCAGAGTAAATGACCATGCAAAGTTCGATAGCCTGTTTTTGTCTGGATCTAACCATGTGTGGCTATGATTTTATGTTGCATATGTATATGACTACTGCAGTGGCAGATTCCCTGTTTGTAAAATTATTCATAATTTGCATATTAGGGTTAAGGAGAGGACTATTTCACAATGTTCTACAAAAAGGAATGAGATTTCTGGGTGCTCTGCCATCTGAAGATATTTAAGAACCACAATCAGAGCTCATGGATCTGATGGTGGTGAAAGCCTCCAGCTCAGGCGTAGGTGAGAGGTGTCTCTTACTGAGCAATAGGATAGAGGCTGGACAAAGGAAGAATTTATAATAGGATCCCTGGGTTTATCTGGTTTTCTCTCCCTATTATTTATTTTGGTAGCAACTTGCCAAAGTCCAGTGTCACTGATATTTGGTGTCAGTCCAGTCTCTCCCTGCCTGGAGAGAAGACAAGATAAGGAAGAAAGGACCAAGGGCCCTGTGGGCAGCCCCTATATTTTCCATTAAGCCCCTACATTGGTTCTGGGAATACAGCTGGTTCCCAGTAAACCTTTGCCAATTGATCTTTGGAATGTTACAAATGGTTTCAGTGGGGCCATAGGCCATTTCAGCTAAAAGTACTTGGAAAAGGGAAGCCAGTGCCCTAAAAAATTAGCCAGATTTTTCTTAACAATTTGCAGTGGTAATTTGGCAGTTGAAATGACAAACCTGTTTTCCTATGAATTGCCCTAGGTAAGCTTTCCTGCCCCCCTCCCCTTCCCTCCCCACTTAGATCATTCATGCTCAGTGTTGGGATGAGGCTAACTGGTGCCTCATCCACACAAGGCTGTGTGCGGACAAGATCCCTAGTCCTAGAATTTATATCTTCAAATATCTGACTCCCTGAAATCAAAACATGCAAGCCTCTCCAAATGGGAGGCAGGGAGGAACCTTCAGAGAAGTACGGACCTCAGAGCCAAGCTTTGGAACTGAGGATTTAGAATGTTCCTGTTCTAAAATAGGGCGACTGAAAGGAAAATCCCTGGTTGACACTGGCTGTCGAGGCACCCTCTATCAGTTCCTTGCTGTCCGTGAGTCTTCCCAAGAAACCATCTGGGCAAACTGCACAGGCAAGAACCACCGGGACGGGAAAGGGGGCTGAGAAGATGCCAAGAGCATTTGACTGGTCTCCCGTGTGAAATGTGTGTGTGAGCTCCAAGCGAACAGGTAAGGGGTTGGGTGTTTGGTTTTGGGTCTCCAAGTTACCAGGAGCTTCACTTTGCTCTCTGAAGTAAGAATTTCCTTAAGATTCATGGAGAAATGTGAAAGCAGGTAGAGATTAAGAAGGAAGGGAAAGAGTAGAGCAACCAGAAGAAAAAAGGAAGCGAGAACTATGATTCCTATAAAGACCAAACGAGGGAGCAGAAATAAATGGCTAGAGATAAACTTAGAGCCAGAAAGAAACTGCCATGAAAGTCTAAACAGAATGTTAAGAGCCCAAGCAGAGGTGGAACAGGCAGGGTGAGGGTTGCATAATGGGCAGGTGTCCATTCTGATCGGCCAGTGTCCCTGTTGTTCCTATTGCAACCTCCAGGTGGCACCAAACTTCTAGTTTCTCCGTGGATCTAATGCGGTGATCTCTGCTGGGAATAGCAAAACACAGAGAAGGACATCCCTGAGGTTGGAGTTGGGGGAGACCACGCTTACAGGCAGGTAGAATAGAACTTACTTACCTTCATGTAATTTCAGAGCACCAGAAAGGTCCACCATAGCACCCCTATAATTCCAAAATATAACTGCCCCTCCCCATTAGGGCAAATGGTTGAAGTTGTACATTATATCCTTGTTTGCTGAAGACTGTGACTTTTTTAAAGTACAGAGGAAGAGGAAAGAGTAAGCCTTTGGAAGCTATGGCTTATTTATACCTCAATATGAATGCGCCTCATAGCCTAAGAACAGGTATAGTCAAGAAGGAGAGTATGTGGCCAAGTGGAGGCTGAGTGGAGTGGGGGGAACATGGGTAGGGAAAAGTAACTGGCAGACCGGAGGTCCTAAAACAGCATCTTTGTAGTTTTGCTCAGCTGATTCCAGGCAGACTTTGCAATTCTCCTGGGTCATTTTAAGTCTTGGGCCACCACCAGGAATACCTTGTGAGGAGAGAGCCTGTAAGTAGAAAGGGCACTGGCCACAGAGTTAGAGAGCCCTAGGCTTGCCTCTGTCAATCGCCAGTCGTGTGACTGTGCCTCTCCGGGACTCAGGCCTTCAGCTGCAATATAGGGGGCCTGGGGTTCTGGGAGTCTGTGAACGAGATGCAGGGAATGCTGGACGTGATCCGCGTGTCTCACACAGTGAGTAGGACCCAGCTGGAGACTCCACTCCAGGGACAAGTGGCTGAGAAGGAGGAGCGGTAAGGAGAGCCATCTGCCAGGTGCTCAAAGGGGGCTTTCTGAAAGAGCAGCCTCCGGGACCTGTAGCCTCACCCTAGCAGACTGTCCCATTTCCTCCCCGTGCCTCGAGACTGCCTGCACCACCTCAGGACCTTGCTCCAGCCCGGGAACCACAGCTTCGACATTGTCAGGGACACTGGGTTCTCTGCACTCTTCCTGGGGGAGAAAATTCTGCTGAGGCCCCGCAGGAGGCAGGCTCCACGAGCAAAAGACGCAGAAGGCTCAGCCAGCAGCAGAAACCTGCTCTGATGACCGCTCAGACAACGCTGGAATGGGGGAGCGTGCATCCGTGTGTCCCTGGGAGGGGACTGATACAACAGATGTGGGAGGAGCTGGGCGCCCAGAGGCTCAGGATTCCCAATGGCCATTCTACCACCTCGTTTGCTTTCCTCTTCATTTAATCAAGGTTATTTAGAACCCCTACCACCAAATGTTATATAGATGATTGCCAGGTAAATGGGAGATTTTTATCTCAGACACAGAGATTGGGGGGAAAAAATGGGCCAGAGAAATAAAGCTGTGCTTCTCCAAGTTCCAAGAGCTCCATAGGGCTGCATGATTTAGGTAAAGTTGCTACAATCTCTTATTTTAGGCAATTTGACACCTCACAACTTCTGAGACTGCTTTTCTACTTTAGTTCATTTACCACTTTCTTCTTCACCTCTGCTAATACCGCAGACCCAGCCACTGAAGTGGAAAGAACTTAGGCTTCAACGTCAGATCTGCATCTTGATACTTGACTTAATGGCTTACTTGCTCTGCGACCTTAAGCAGATCACTAGCAGCTTAGAGTCTCAGTTTCTTATTTCTGAAATGGAAATAATAATACCCCTCCTCTTTCGTCTTCCTCTGTACTTTAAAAAAGTCACAGTCTTAAGCAAACAAGGATATAATGTACAACTTCAACCATTTGCCCTAATGGGGAGGGGCGGTTATATTTTGGAATTATAGGGGTGCTATGGTGGACCTTTCTGGTGCTCTGAAATTACATGAAGGTAAGTAAGTTCTATTCTACCTGCCTGTAAGCGTGGTCTCCCCCAACTCCAACCTCAGGGATGTCCTTCTCTGTGTTTTGCTATTCCCAGCAAAGATCCACCGCATTAGATCCCTCCTCAAATGTTATTGTAAGACCTCCAGAGAAACAATATGGATGTGTTTGGTATTATGCACGCAATGTTGTATGTACAAGTTTTACCGGACCTTGTATATGTGTGAAATAAACAGTTCTGAAGAGCTCAAGAGAAGCTGGTTTCCTTCTTTGCCCAATTCAACCCTTCTAAATCACCTTGAGCAGAGAGGGGACAACTTGAGAAACCTTTTCAAGGAAGTAGTATCAGATCAGTGAGACTGGGAGACCAAGAGTAAGTCAAATGAAAGAATGGGGAGGTAGGGAGCAGGAATTCCCAATAGCACGTGCAGAGACCTGGAGGGGAAATAGCACACTATGTTCAGAGTCAGGAAAAATTGAAGACAGCTGGGTACAAAGATTAGGGCACTGAGCTTAGAGGGCAAAATTAAGCACTGAGCACCTGTTGAGGTAGAACAGTTCAGTGCTTCCAGGAGGTAGAGGAGTGCCAAAGACGTGATCCGTGGAAAAGAGTGGCAGGCTGGCAAGTAAATAATTTATTATTTCAACAAATATTTGTTGAGTGCCTGCGTAAAGCTAGGCTCTGTGCTGGGTGTCAAAACCTTTGCCCAGGGCTAGTCTTCATGCTATAACAGTTGCAACATCTAAGCACTTGGTCACATTCTACCCCATGTGCCTACTCTGCCACTTTCCCCCCATTAGCACAGATGGCTGTTGTCTTTTTTATCCTTAACCCATCGCTACAAGAAGAAATATGTTGGCTACTTCAAAAGACCTCTCTCTGCCTAAACCTGTATATGCGTGTCTCTGTGAATATGTATGTGTATTTGGGTACATTAGTGTGTGAATGTGAGTGTGCACCTGCGTGTATAGTGATGTAGGTTATGGAGGATGGGTCAGATCCAGCAGCGGTGTTACCACATGGGTGATGGCTTAAGTTGAATTCCAGGGGCTGGGACAAGATTAAAAGGTGCTTGCAATTAGATGGGCCCATAAGCTGAGTGCTAACACCACATCCAAGAAGACCTCCTAGTGTGTCCTGAGATGTGTGGCTAAGATGAGATGGGAAAGCATAAAGCAAAGAGCAAGGAGGGTGACTCATGAGGAGGGTTTCCAAGGTGGTTGCTCTGGGCAGATCTGGGTTGCCTAGTGCTCCAATCACTGCGTGTATGAGTGAGTGGGCCAGCCCAGGACACCCAGCGTTAGCGTGCAATCCTGGGGTAGGTTCTTCTGAGATCCCAGCCTTAGTTACATGGGCAGTCATGTGGGGAAACTACCAGCTCCTTTACATTATACTGATGTCATCACATAGACTTTGTGGGCTGACCATAAGCAGGCCCCTTACGGGAAATAGGGAGATGAAGACATGCATAAAACAGAGCTAGTGATCATGAAGAATTTATAATTCACTCAGATAACAAGCAACACTTTTCTTAAGCACCCGTTGTAAGGCCTCAGACTCTAATATAAGGTGGAAATTGCCTGGGAGAGAGAGGATGGTAGAGAAGCACAGAAGGAGGAGGGATTGGACCCTGTTAGGGAACCAGGGAAGGCTTCATGGAGGAACTGACAAGCAAAGTGAGTCTTAAAGGAGGGTGATAGCTGGGAAGGCATTCCAGCTGGAGGAAATGGTACTGCTAAAAACATGGCCTTAGGAAGATGCTGGGTGAATTTAGGGAATGATGGGATGTTCCATTTGGCTAGAGGATGGCTGCATATGAGAGAGCAGAGGGGGACAAGGTTAGGAAACTGGCTTGGGACACTGGGCTCTGGAGATTCTCCAGGGTGGTCAGAGCAAATCAATAAATAATTATTTAGCATCTGCCATCTGCTAGGCATTTGAATATGAGAATAAATATGACGCAATCCTTGCCCTTGGTAGGCTCATAGTCAGTAATGACAGCAGTTTTATGGGAGGTGAGAATATGGAAAGAAATGCTTAATTTGGCAGGGGTTGAGGGGGTGGCAATAAGGGAGCCTTCACCAGGAGGTGATGTTTAAACTGTAAGTGGCAGGTCTGCAGGCAGGGAGGGAGGCGGGAGTGGGGTGTTGAGGGTAGAAGAGGCGGCATGGAATGTTTGGGGAACCCTGTTCGGGACCAAGTACTAAATGTCCCCTACGTACTCGGTCCAGGCCTGTATTCTGAGGATACAGTGGATGAGAAAGTGCCCTGCGCGCATTCTAGAAGGGGGAAAGGGAGGGAAGGGGAGGGGGAGACAAACTATGAAATAGTAAACAAATGAAGAGATGGATCATTGCAGAGTGTGAGAGGCCCCAAGAA
>PVIY010050740.1:0-16029 GCA_004026745.1 Myrmecophaga tridactyla
CCCTCATATATTGTCTGCCCATGAGGCTGACTCTTTACAGAGAAGATCAACAGAGAATGAATAGAGACCTGAGATGCCCAATAAGAAAAATCTTTTAGATTCTGGTTTCTTAAATATCTCCTCAATTTTTTTCCCTAATAATAACATTTCAGATTAAAGTTTTCTTATTTAATTAAAGGAAAAAGAGGGGTAATTTTATCTGAGTGTTGAATATTTAGTAGTAAATATTGTCAGTCATTTTATTTGGAGTGCATCCAAGGGGGGAGCTAGGAACTGCAAGGAGCCAGCTTTCACATCCTAGACGCGCAACTGCAGCGGTAGACCAGGAAACTGAAATGCCAGATCAGGTAAATGATGCAGGCTCATGGGGCTATATAAGGAGATAGGAAAGGCCCTGGGAAACAGACAAAAGGAATCCAAATAAGGTAGGGAAAAGAAAGACTACATTAACACGTATGTACTCGGGATTTGAACCAAACAAGGGCAGAGGATTGAAGAAGAGGGAATAGTTGTGAGAGAAAGACAAGAGGGAGGATTGGCAGAACTTGGTGAGTAATTATGTGTGGAAATAGAAAGAAGCAATTCCAAGTTTTCTGTCTTAAGCATATCATTCATAAGCGTGGTAACCTTGACAGAGCTAACTAGAGTAGGATTGACTCACAGAGCTTTGTTCTTAATCGAAGCTCAATCAATACTTCTAGGGTGAGTCCTCCCTACTGAGGAATTTCCAGAAATTTAGTTCCATCACTGTCATTAAAAAAAAAGAGTGTATTATATCTGTCTTTTCAACATTCCTTAACAGGAAGGGTTTATTTTTTTTGTCTTCTTTTATTTTGCTTTGTGTTTGTTCACGGCAGGCCAGTTTGGTATTCCTGAAGGAATTGTCTTTTCTATGCCTGTGAAATTTGAGAATGGAAGTTGGGAGGTTCTTACAGATCTTGAAGATATTGAAATAAGTGAACCATTAATGACCAGAATGGCACATGATCTAATTCAGGTAAGGTCAAAATAGATAAAAGGGAACTGACTTTGACAGTGTCCTTAAACTGATTCCTAGGCTATAGCATGTGTTGGTTTTCTGTGGGGTCTGTCTTATTCTGAAACATAATAAGGAGGCAATAAAAGTTTGAAGAAATCATTAGAACACTATTCATTCGGTCATATACTTTCTGGTACATTAAAAATATACCAGAATATACCATTTAAGTTTGTTACTTAAAAAAAAATCACAAATCAAAGTATTTTCCTATTAAAGAATGATTAAAATTAGAAACTGTGGTCATTTAATTCTCTGATCATAAAATTTTTCAACAGGAGAAACTTGTTGCTCTTGGAGATGTGATAAATTTTCAACTACACCAGTCAGGTAATCACTTAGATGTGAATTTTATTGGGCTACTAGTAAAAAAACATTAAAATATTTGTTATAATGGAAACACTATTTAATACAGATAACTCTGATCAATATTTTATCATTTTTAAATTACGATGTTGACAAAATAAACTGCCAAGTTCAATTTCTCCTTTGAGACAAAGCATCTTAGAACAATGCTAAGAAAATCACATCTTAAAAACACTATGTTCATATAAATTTTGTATATACATATTTACTTTTAGATAACTCAAAAAAATAAATTACAATAAGCTGACTTTTCTTATTGGCATCTTCTCTAATTGTAAACTCATGAGGAATTACTGTCACCTTGCTTTCTTCCTTTTGCTTTTAAGAAAATCTCATTTTAAATAGGAGTGTAAAAATACATAAATCCTTGTACACAAGGGTTTTAATCAAATGTGTTTTGAGAGCGCAACATCCATGCCTTCTACTAATGCTTATTAAACATCTACTATATGCCAGTGCTAAGAGCTGGAAATGGGGGCAAATAAGAGAGGCCTGATCCTGCCCTTTTGGAACCAACAATCCATCAAGGGATCATGCATTATACAGGTGACCACAGTTGTGGTAAGAATAGAAATGAGACATACTGGGGCCTCTCCTGTGAACGCTTAGGTCTGAGGATTTCAGGAAAGGACATGAGGCAGGAAAGCGTATTGTTTGAAAAAACGGCAAAAAAAAATTGAGTAGGTGTACACAGGTAGTTCAATGGTAGAATTCTTGCCTGCCATTCAGGAGATCCAGGTTTAAGTCCCAGGCTATGCACACACACACACATACACACCCCAAAAATTGAATAGCAAAGTCCTGAAGAGATAAAGCTGAGAAATAGAGCCACAGAGGAGAAAGGGCTATGAAGATTTGGTTGGAGAATGAGCTGGTTATGTTTGTTGGGATTAGTATAGAGAATGTTTTGCAACAAAGCAGGACAGCCTGCAGATAGACTGGTACCAGGAGGCTAGTGCTGTGATCCAAGGGAAAGATGATTACAGCCATGGCTAAACGAAGTGGAAGTTTGAGAGATATCTAGGAGGTGGAATTACCAAGACTTAAGGAATTGGCTCTTGGGAATCTCAAAGGATTTGGGCCTCAGGCTTCTTCAGGTTGAGCAATTTAGTGTATTTACCGACATAGGGAAACATGTCAAAGAGTATTATTTGAAAGAAGGAGAGAAAGAATATATGAGAATATGATAATGTGAGGGCTGTGTGTGTGTGTGTTTGTGTGTTTGTGTGTTTGTGTATTGGGTGGGAGAGGAAAGAGCATGGTGCCAAAGAAAATGATGTATGAGTTTTGTTTCTTACACTTTAGATTCTGAGGTACCTAAGGGGTATCTTAAAGTGGAAATGCCAGATAGAGAACTGAACACTTTGTGGAATTTAGAAAGATCTGGATTGCAGTTGTCAAATTGGAAGTTGTTGTCTCATAAATAGAAATGAAGTCATGAGGTTGATGGATATTATCTAGATAGTGAGAAGAGAGGGCTACAAAGGGGCATGGGTGGGTGGCAGTAGCAGGCAGTGGGATTTAGACAGCAGGAGCAGCTGACAGGAAAAAGGAGTGGTCAGAGAGTTGTTCAGAAATCTGATGTCATGTAAGATCTAAAGGCAGAGTTTCAAGAATGAGGACTCTTCTATTTTTCAGAGGCTTCCGAGGGATCAAATAAAATGAGGCATGAATCATACCCCCATAGGTTGTATGGCATAGAGGCAATAGATGACTTGGTGGAGAGCAATTGTGTGGAATGGGGAGGGTGGAAATGGGATGGGAGTGGGAGGGGAGGAAATGGAGATAGCAAGGATGGACCCCAGGCTTAGGAGTCACAGTCTCACTCTGAAGCCATCATGCTTAGTGCTGGGGGCCAGAAGAATGAGCTGGGTGCTATGAGAGTAATGGGAAAACCGCCCCCTCAGGACTTTGCATGATGGTTGGGCTTCCTGGAGGAGGTGACATCAAAAGCAAATTATAGGGAGGAAAGAAGGCATTAGCCAAGACAGGGGTGAATAGGAGAGTTGCTCCATTCAGAGGAAGAAACACATACAAAGGCAAAAGAAGTAAGAAAGAACTTCCCAAGAATTGCCAATTCATTTAATCTGGAAAATAGAATTTGAGGGAAGGCAAGCACTGGCCCTGTTAATCAAAAACAAGGAAGGAATTTAGGCAGGGAGAGATAAGAACAGATTCTAATTTTCAAATGAGTGCTCTGGCTGTAATGGGAAGAATGAACTGGGGCGGGAGAAACAAGAAGTAGGGAGACCAGTTCTGTTGCATGTACAGAAATGATGAGGGCCTGAACCAAGCAGTGTCCTTAGGATGTAAAGAAAGGGATAGATCTGAGAGCCATAAAACTGGCAGAACTTGTTTGACCCTCCAGATACAGAGGACAAGAAAGAGCTCAGGGGGGTGAAGAATGACTCATGTTTTTGACATCTAGGCGAAAGAAGGCCTTCTTCACTGCAGGGTGGTGTCAGTCCCTAAAGCAGAACTTTCCAGTCTGCCACAAATTGGTTCAAGTGCTGTGGCGCTGTTGAGTTCTTGAGCCCTGGGTGCAGAGTCTGGGGCACCTGGAGTCCCCATGTTTGTTGCCTCTATTTCCATTTTGTTTTGTGCTGAATCGTGAAAATATCTGGGAAGCTGTAGGTATGGTAAGAAATATAGGAGAAGGAATAGATTTTCTAAAGCCATTTAAGTGAAAGTATCTGCTGCATGGTGAACACATGTCTGTGAAGCCCAGAAGGGAGATCCATGCTGGAGATGATAACATCAGCAGCTGGTAGTTCTTAGACGCTAACCATAGTGGCCTCCTGGATAGGAAGATCTTCACTGCTTGTTCTCTCATGCCCTTCAGATTTTTTCATGTACATGTTTTCCATATCCACAAATATCAGTGAATAGATAGACGTCCAGATGGATGTATGTTAAGGTTTAACTACCATCCAAGAGGGAATGGTTGAAGATAAAGGCTCTTGAAAAGAAAAGTCCTCAAGGCAGCAGTAGAAAATGAGCTCCAAACAGCAGGATCAGCTTCAAACTGGAAGCCTCTCTGCTGCAGAGGCCCAGGAGAAGAAGGGATGACAGGTGAAGACAGTGAGAGTGTAGAATGGGAAATTCAGAAAAACATAGGTAGCAAGACCAGGTACTGAAGGGTAAAGACCAGTGAGGAGACTAGGGGCATATGGAAGGAAATGAAGGTGTGAAATAACTGTTAAGGGGAAGGGAAAGAAACAATAGGGAAGAAGCATAAAAAAATAATTATTTTTCAGAGCTGATAGCTCAGTGGAATTTACAGTGACTCCTAAACACAGCTGAGATTTCCTGGCAAGGTGTTCAGCCACCTGGATTTATGGCCTCATGGAAACCAAGATATGTGATTTATACTAAGCCTTGACATATTAGCATACCTTAATGCAATTAGAAGAAAAATAACACTACACAGCATTTTAACAAAATTCTGAGTTTTTCCATGATGATTTGATTTAGAATAACAGAAAGTTTTTTTTTTGTTCTTATACTTTCTGTGCCCTTCTTTTAACTGCTACCCTAAGCAGGTACTAAGGTAATTTTGGCTATCAGCATTGAATATGGGAATGGAAAGTTAGTTTGTAGATTTTACTTAGCATTTGGAAAGAAAGGAGGTGGTTCTTGGCTGATAGCCAGTCACCAGATGTAGGCCAAACCAAAGAAAGCCTAGAGTCAGTACAATGATAGTGGGTACAGGCACAGAAGGAATGTGAGGGGCAGTTGGTTTTAACTTGAGCCCTCTATTATGCTCAGAACTTAAAGGTCCTCTGTGTGGCTTCCTACGTTTGGAAAACTCAGCCTGCAAATTAATCCTATATTGTCCATACATTCTTGCATTATCAAGAGTTATGTAAAAGAAAATGACCTGGTTTATGCTGTGTTTTTACTCACAAAGGTCAAGGATCCATATAGGACATTTTTTTCTTTCAAAGCCTAGAATGCTAACTTGGGCAACTCTTCAGAATGTCAGGGGCATTGGTGGGTTGATGGTTGATTCATTGGTTTGTTGGTTTGTTCTTGGTTTTGTTTGTTTTTTTTTTCCTTTATAAGACTTCTCTGTAAGAAAGCATGGTGATAATATACAGAGATATCAACATACCCATAGAAATAGACATAGACATAATGACTGAATGGCAGTGAAAGTGAATATATACATATATACATATGCAACTTGGTCTTGAAAGTATCATCTTTAGGCCTTGCCTGAAACACTGTTCCAGGGATTCCAAAATCAGAGCATTGAAAATAATCAGAGGCCTGTATGCTCGTTATTTGGAGATCTCTGTTTATTAGCATAATCAATGACATGATTCATTTATGAGGCTTGTTCAATCTTTTCAATTAATTTAATACTTAACCTTCTTGTGGGACCACAAAGAGGTACCCATAGCCTGGGGAGTTGTTGGGCCATGTCCACAACTGATGACACTGTCAACTGCATTAAATGAGAGTCCTCCATGAAAATGGTACTTTTTCTAGAGTAATGAACCTCTGAGCACTGGAATTTGATGAAAGCATCATCAGTAAATCTGCCTTAATCAATATGGTTAATTTGAAGATTAAACAAATGTAAATCTCCAAGCACATTTAATACAACATTGTTTGTGTGGATTCAGGTACAATTGGTGCTTATCTTGTTTGTGAGTGTAAACCCAGAGGAAGGCAGTTGTCAGCCGAGCTGTTGACAATGCAGCCAATGGAGTTAGTGAACTTGAAAAAGATGTAGTTATAGAATTCACTCAGGAATAGTGGGCCATGCTGGATACATCCCAGAAAAACCTGTTCAGAGATGTGATGCTGGAGAATATCAGTCATCTGCTCTCAGTGGGATATCAGGTCTGTAAATCAGAGGTAGCATCAAAATTGGTTCAAGGGGAGGAACTGTGGGATGAAGGAAATTGATAGTTCCTAAACCAGAATTCAGGCAGGGAATGTAGTTTTAAAAAACAAGAAATGCTATCTGTGCATCATATCTGCAGAAAAGATAAATCTACCATCATGTCATTGAAGCAGAATTCTCATACGCAAAAGAATGGCATTGTATGTAGTGAATTGCCAGAAGATTGTACTCACAATTCCAGAGTGACTCAGTATGTATTAACTCACAAGGGAAGGAAACCCTACTTCTCTTTGGAAAAGCCCTCAATGACCAATCATCTTTTAATCAACAAAAGCATTTTCACATTAGAAGTAAGTCATATGAGTGTCATGTAATTGAGAAATCCTTTGTTCAAAACTCTGGCCATACATATTACAATGGAACTCACATTGGAGAGAAACTCTGTGAATATCATCTATGTGGGAAAGTCTTGACTAAATATTCTGAACTGAGACAACATGAGAGAATTCACAGTGGAGGGAAAACTTATGTATGTCATCTATGTGGTAAAGCCTTCACTAAATATTCTGCCCTTAGATGAACATGAGAGAATTCACACTGGAGAAAAATCTTATGTATGTCATCTATGTGGTAAAGCCTTCACTCAATATCCTGGCCTTAGATGACATAAGAACACTCACACTGGAGAGAAACTCTATGAATGTCATTATTGTGGGAAAGCCTTCACTTATTCTAGCCTCAGACATGAGAGAATTCACACTGGAGAGAAACCACATGAATGCCATCTATGTGGGAAAGCTTTCACTCTTGTTTCTTAGAGTACATGAGACAATGTACACTGGAGAGACACCTTATAGATGTCACTTATGTCAGAAATTCTTCATCCATTATTCTAAGCCTACAAAGTGTAAGAGAACTCACACTGTAGTGAAGCCTTAGGGATGCCATCTATGTGGGAAAGCCTTGACACTCAATGTTTTAACCAGAGACAAGTAAGTGCCTTTCTCCATAGCATTCAGCCTTGGCTTCAGAGTCTTCAGGGTTCCCAGGTGAAGGAACTCATGTGCAAAAATTGAATCCAAGCAAAATGCTGTTTCCACAGCATCACAAAATCATTCATAACACTGAATACAAAGTGGCCATGCATATAATATTTGCGCACTACTTCCTTAATTAAATTTAAACTTAGTATCACAACTTTGACTGACATAGATTTATGTAGAATTTAGTCTCTAATGGGATTTAATCTTGTTCTTCCTAAATGGCATGGTATTGACATGGTAATTTAAAATATTTTGGAATAATTTTAAAAAATTAATATTTAACTCCATTATTTTTAGGAACTGATTTAGGCAAAACAAATGAAACAGGCATCTCACCCATCACAGATGACAACCAGGAAGATCAAAAGCCCTCAAATGGTTAGTATACACAATTGAAAAAACCATATATTCCTTTTATTCAGGGCTTATTCCTGAATTTCAAAGAAAAGAATTCAATCACCTATTAGCCATAAAATGGGAATTAAGTCGTTCTTCACATTACTCAAAGTAAGGTATTTAAAATCTGTTTATATCTTTGGAGGAAATTACCAGGTAGCCTCTGCGTATGTTAGTCAGTCTCTGTGAGTGACACTGGGAGCACAAAAAGGGAAAGAAGCCATGAATGCACAAAAAAGTAAATGATGAGAGAGTGAATTAGAAAACTCAATAAAGCAGGGAAAGACAGGTCAACAAGAAGAATAGTGTAAAAGTAATCTAAACACAAATAAGAAAGCTCCTTGTTATATAGGAAGGAAAAAATTTAATCATATTTTAAAATCTGTTTGGAATTTAACATGGCTGAAAATAAGCAAACGGGCATTTAATTATTAAAAATCTGTACTAGTTACTAGGGGCATAAAGATAAATAGACATGGCTCCTGGCCTCCAAGTGCTCACCATCTAGAGTGAGAAATAGCAGCAAAGAGGAAACTACCTATTGGTAGGTAGGTGTTATGGTATAGATAGGCTTAGGGTATAATAAAACCACATAGAAGTTCTCCTGACATAGTCTGGGAGGCCTTCCAGAAGAGATGGCATGAGTGCTGTACAAGTGGAGGACAGGGTAGGAAGGTTAGGGGAAGGGGAGGAAAAAAGGAATCCTAACAGAGGGAACAACATAAGCAAAGAATTTATTTCAAGTGATCAAGTCATGACCAGAAGTATGAACCTTGGAAAGCAGAAGATTGCATCTAGAAGACAATAAATAGAGAACTGAGCTAGGGCAAAAGATCCAAAAAAACAATGAGTAAAACTAAGAAGGCAGATAGGGGTCAGATGGTTGGCTGGATGGCTGGTTGGGACCTCAGCAATATGGCTGGTGAGGAGAGAGGCAAAACATGAAATAGATGGGGTCAGGCTTAGAGAACTAACCTGGAAATATACCACTGGCCCTAGAGAAAGCCATGTAGCAGCCTAAATTACTGTCCTGAGAAGCATCATGAAATTGGTCCAAGCCAGGATGGATATCCCAGGAGGACCAGACAGACGGACAGAGTCTCTAGGTACTCAAGTGGCAGTGCTATTATTCCAGCTAGTCCAGCTGCTGTTAAGCAGTACTCAAGGCATGGACTGTGGGCACTGTGACCCTTGAGAGACAACAGAAAAATGAAATGGTCTATCATGAAGAAGGTCACTGGTAGCTTTTCGGGATGGAAAAGCCAAACTGTAGAATAATGTTTCTCATATATTCCTGAGACTACTTGCATCAGAACCATTTAAGTTGCTAATTAAAACTTTGGGGGCCTAGACCCACCCCCTCTACTAATACAATCTTATACAGACTAAAGAATTTTAGTGATGATAAATTGGAAAAAATGGGGTTGATTTCAGGATATTTGGAAGGAGGCATCACTAGCTAAATGGGCATTAGAATCAAATATAACTTATTTTAGTGCTTTCTGTATTATGAGTGTTGACCCTCAAATATGTTGTAAAAAATGTGGTGGGTCACAAAATCAGTTTAATAGGCTGTGATCAGCATTTTTCCCCCAATGAAGTAGAATAGAATAGACAAGGACAACATAAATAGAAAAGCTAAGAAACAGGTAAGAACAGATTAGAAACAATACAGAAAGTGTTGTTTCATGTAACTTTTGTTTAATTTCTACACATATATATTGGACTACAAGGTAAAATGCATTTTTTACATGTGTCATGGTCAGCAGAGTTTGAAAAACACTGACTTAGAACAGCTCACAGGTTATGAGATTCTAAACCCAATATGTTTTATTTAACTTTGGTTTCAGAACACAAAGATAACATATACTCAGATATAATCCAAGATGAAGAAAAAAATCTTTCAGACGGTGAGTCAGTGGATTTATAAGCATTTCTATAGTGTTAACAGTCATAACTCATGTTGTCCAGTTTTAGAGAATAATATCTTGATTGGAAGAATATTGTCCAGCAACTGAAGTAATTTTAAGATAACTCAGGTTCTTTTCTTCTATTTCCTGAACACTGAAGGGGTGAAGTCAACAATTCTTTTTTTAAAATGCTGGAACTGCTTCCATGTCCTACTCACCTCAAACTTCCAAAACCCTCTAACCTCAACTCTAGCTCCTTGCACATCATCCTTTCCCCCTCTCTCTTTTCTTCTCAATTCTTCATTACAAAGCCCAAAATAACCAATACAGCTAGTCAGGATCTTCCTCAGAAGGTGGGTGAGAGAAAGAGACTGAGGGGGCCAAATTAGAATTCTCTGTATCAGAGAAAAGCTGGGAAACAGCTTTTTTTATGGATGATAAATAGAGATAATGTGAGTATTTTCAAATATTTATGTAGAGGGCTGTATGTTTTCTAAATTTGCCAACACAAATCACATATCAAAAAGAAATCTGGGTGATAGTGGCGCAATAGCAGAGTTCTTGCCTGCCATTCCAGAGACCTGGGTTCTATTCCCAGTGCCTGCCCATGCAAAAAAAAAAAAAAAAAAAATCTGTTTCAAGTTTCACCACTTCTTTACTTGAAACTATCTATAAACAAGGGAGCTGACAAGCACTGGGAAGTTGCCCATTATTTATATTGTGGAGCACAAGGCTTCACAAGTAGGTTGGTGGAAAGATGTAATGCTGAGTTGTTTGGCTGGACTCCTGCCTGCTTGTATTGCCTATGGGCTGTAGACAAATCAAAGCTCTTTCCCCTCACTATCCTGGGCACTTTGAACTAGTATCTTGCATCTGGTTAGAAAGCATGGCTTTCAGAAAAACCTGGAGTGAAAAAGATAGGGAAAAATGAGAATAACCACGAAATTTAAGGTGCTTTAAATACTAAAAACTTGATTCTTTTCATTCTCCATGAGCTGCAGTGGAATTTTTAAATCTAATTCCTCAAACCATCCCAGAAAAACCAGGCAGTCAAGAACCTACATATGGTATGTGGTAAACAAAATATTAACTAACTTTTTAAAATTCTACAAGTGGAACTGGGTAGAAGAGGACTGTTTCTTTGGGATACAGTTCTTTTTAACCTCTCCCCCCAACCCCGTACAGCCCCAGAGACCCAGCCTTGCTTGTCTATGCTGCTGGAACCACCTTCCTACTTTTATAACCAAGTCTATGGCCATAAGAGCTAGTCCTTCTTTTATAATGAATAGCTAAGGAAGTGGAAACAAATATATCTGTGAATCCAGGTTTTCAAAGTATGTAACTGAGCTGTCCTTATATTTTATGAAGACAAGTCTGATATAAATTTCCTTGTGATTGACCAATCAAGATTTTCACCCAAGCCCCCACACTTTTATTTAAATTCCCAATAAAATGAACATAATCCTTTGCAACTTCCATTTTGAAAATATGCAGTTATGGTGGGCTTTGGAGTGGAGCTAATCATAGGGAATTAGAATTGGTGCATGGAAGAGAAAGAGGGCCAAAAGAAGAAGTGGAGCTGGCAGTATAGCTAAATACAGAACTCAGAGAGAGAATCAAAGGAACAAAGGGAGGCTGGACAAAGAAAAGATTCGGGTCCAGGAAAGAAGTTATTTGTTTTTGAGGCTATTTAGTTTACTATTTGAAAATACCTAATGGTGTTCTTGTGGTTTTATTTTTCCATAGAATCCCTCTCACACATGCAGTTCCTCAAATATTAAAGCAAACTGAATACAGGAATCCAGTAAATAGAAGGAAAAGTGCGTGACAGTGGGTGAGAAAAGCTAGGAAAAACATGTTAGTGATATAATTTTAACATAGTCACCTCTTTTCATTTTTCTTCCTTTTACAGACGCTGAAGGCAAAACAATGGAGCACTAAAAGATCAAATTAGATCAAATATAAAATTATTTTAAGTGTAATAAATATAGAAAGACCCATGAACATCTGTATTTAGAGAAGAATAACTTGAAACATTTACTTGAATCTTAACAAAATTATGCTAGGCAATTAAATAACAGTGGTAGCACAAATAAATCATCAGCTTCATCATTTTACTTTATTTATACCCACTGATGTTTATGATTGCATTTTCTAAAAAACAATTTGGTGTCAATTGCTCTTTTTTTAAGCTACATTAGCACATGGTTGTCATTCATTGCATTCTTGCTTGTATATCTTTCTATGAGATCTTGCTTTTAACCACAGCCCTTATCTAAGTCAGGGCCTAAGAGGCCATTGTTGCTCAGATGTCCCTACCACCTTGGCCTCATCTGATTGGTCCAGGATAGACACACCTTACCCAAAGAGGGCTAATCGGATTCTCTCTCTCAAAAAATTGAATTGAGACAAATGGTTGAGTGAATTGGTGTCTGAGTCATGTTAATGGTGGTGAACTAAAGACCACAAAGTTCTGCCTGTGAGGTGCACTGTTTTCCCTTGGATTTCCCAGTTATAAGTATTGTTAAAATAAATCTCACCTTTACTTTAGCTTAGATTGAATTAGGTTCTGTTTTTTACACTAGATGTGGCCTGATTAAACTAAATTTTGAAAGAAAAGCACAGCATTTTTGCCATATAACTACATGGTTTAAGTAAAATTACCCAGTCTTTCATAATAGCAGTACTAGCCAAACCAATATGATTTTTCATTTTCAAAATAATAGGACTCTTTACAAATACCAATTAGGAATTTTTTTTGAAAGCTCAGCAGTCATACTAAAAACTGCTGATAACCTGTAATTTCTCTGTATATTTAAACAGTTCTTATGGTACATATTACTTTCCATCAGATGCTTCTATTTTGCTTCTCTGTTGCTTCTATACCATCATAATGAAATGGACAGTTTTAAAACCATGACTTGACTTTTGCTTGTTTTCAAAGTCAGCACCTTATTTGATGTTATTGTGAAGAAAGCAAAATGCCTGTGTTAAGTGCTTTGAGTGAGGTTTTCTGTTTTAACCCTATCACTTTCCTGCCTCCCATCATGGGGTTCTGAATCAAAGGAGTATGACCAATAATTGATCACATTGGGAAACCAAGAGGTACTTTCTATAATTAATAATAATTGGTGAGAAATATAATCAGGTGGGAAATTGAAGAGGTGCTTTATATACAGCTGGGCACATGGCAATTGTCCCTCAACATGCAGAGTTCCTTTATGGCACAGTTGAGCTAGATTGGAAAATGTAGATCATGCTTAGAAGTCTAAGCAAAGCTTCCTGCTCCATTCCCTTTTGTATTGGATATGTCTGTGACTGAATCTGGAAAAGCTGGAATAGAGAATACGACCATAAATTCACATCATCTTTTAATGCAGTTGACCTGTCCCTTAGTAGTATGCTTACCAGGAGGTGTCAAGCTCAGATCAATCAGATGATCAGATTCTTCTCCAGTTGGTGGACATCTAGGAAAGGCCTGAAGAAAAGGATCAGAATATGAGCAGAAGTTTTCTCCTTTTTAAGAACACTGTAGGAAGCATTCAGTCCTATCTCCAAAAGTCTATAATTTCCAGCATGAATAAGACTCATTGTTTGAACCACTATAGGTTGACCAGGGTGTTCTGGGATAGACTCCTATAGGAAATTGATCAAATTGATTGCCATCATTCCACTGACTACCAAATGTTTGTCCCAAATTAATATAAGTTTAGGATACGCTGCAAGGAAAGTCTTAATGTTTGCGCTTTGTTAAACAATAATGATGGTGCCATTTCATAAATATTTTTAAGGAAGTTTTTGTTATTTTTCCACCTTTTGGATAATGGACTTCCAATAAGAAGCAATTTAAATATAAGGTTATTAAAAACAATTTCCCTGTGCTGTTAAAACTGTCATAGTAAAGGCATGAGGTATATTCAGTAGAAAATTTAGAATATGACTCAGAGGAATGCATTCCATGAATAAAGTAATTTATTGGTCACTGAAATATGGGTTGAGTTTGATAAATCCTTGCAACTGTATGAGGCACTGTTAGCTGTCCTTCCTGTATCCTTGTCCCCATTCCTTTGACCAACAGAACTCTGATTTTTGGGATGCCCAATGTGTCCAACCCTTGGGCATGAATCTTAGAAGATCTAATCTAGGCCCCTATCTAGGGATAGGCTTATGATCCAGTTTTGTACAATAAAAAATAAGGAAAATACTTCTAGAGTCTCATGGAAAAGATTTCTTTTCTCTGGAATAATTGAGCGAGAGAGAAAGGGAAAGATAGAAAGGAAGGGAGTGAGAGGAAAATGTTGTGTGTATGTTTGTGGAGGTGGGGGGAGGGGAGCTAATACAAGGAAAAAGCAGTTTAGCTCCCACCTGCTTCCTCCTTGCTTGAAATACTGTCCTTCCAGGATGTAATGCTTGAAACATTGACAGCCATCTTGTGGCCATGAGGAGAGACATCACCTGCATACACATATGACAGTACAGAAAAATCAGAAGAAGGTTCAGGACTGGGCCTGAGGTCTTGATGACCAGGAGCCCCTGATTCAACCCTGGACTAAGTCCAAACCCCCTGTCAAGTCACTAAGAAATAACTTCATGATTTAAGCCCTCATTAGTTGTGGTTTCTGTTATTTATAGCCAATGTTGTCCCTATTGATATAATAATATAACTTGATAGAGAAACAACTTCTTTGAATTACTTGTTCTAGGGAAATGAATAAGAACTATATTTAAATAATTTAAATAACTGATATTTCCCACTCAATCAGGCTCAAAACCTGTATTAATGCCTATATTTTTAATGTTCTCCTCAATTCCAGTTAGTCAGTGCCATCAGTCTAGTTCAGCCCTTTAGACCAGTGTTTCTCAACATTAGCATAAATCCAAATAACCATTGCTGGGCCCTATCTCCAAGTTTCTGAATCAGTAGGTCTTGGGTGGGAGCTGAGAATTTGCATTTTTAGCATGTTCCCAGATGACACTGATGCTCCTTATCTGGGGACCTCACTTTGACAGCCATTGCTCTAGACTATCATAAACCACTTCCTAATTCATATGCCTCCCCAATTCTCTGTACCCATACCTAAGCTCCAGATACTTTAGTCCTGACCACAAGATTCCTCTCCAAACTTACCAGTAAATCATTTTGTGATTTCTTAATGCCATCCAAACTGGTCTACCCACAATCCCATAAGCCTTAATTTTGCTACCTTCCTGTCTTTGCATATGCTATATATCTTGTGTCTTCAACCCTTATTCCACTGAAGCCTTTTTGGGTGTAACACAATGGGTGGCCTTCCCTCTCTTGTCTAAGCCATTATTTGATTCATTTTATTTCAGGGAGATTAAAACTTTGGGATGCCGAGGGAAAAAAGAAAACAGACTAAAGTGCTTTTTCCTCCCTATATTCTGTAATCCCCACCAGCTATAACCTGCTCTTCCTCCATTGTATGCCTTAAATTGAGCATCTCTAACTCCAAAATGGCCCTGCCCAGAATTGAATGCTTACTCAGTCTGCAAAGGACACAGAAAGGTTACCCAAGCTTATAGCTGTGCTTCTGGAGGCAAAACTATTAACCCTATCAACAGTGAGAAACTACTCTTCCTGGAATATTAATTCCCACTGGGCAGAAATTATGGGCCCACAGAGCCATCTAATCACAACTATCTCACTTCATTACTACAAAGAAGGAAGTATGGCTTCTATACAAAAGGCCATTAGTAGGAGGTTTGCAGAATACCCAATCTCCTGCTTTGTTGCTGGTTGCTAGCTATCTCTGGGAAAAGACCTTAACTTCTGGTAGGTCTTACACAAAAAACAACACCCAATAGTCACACTCCAGCGATACCATTTACTACCATGAAAAGGAATACTCAAAGTCACTCAAATCAAGCTTTCATTTACCCCCTAAAAACTGCCTCCATGTTTGCACTATCCCATAATGAGTTCTCAGCCCTCATTTTACTTGGCCAGTCAGCAGCATTTTGACGTGGTTGTTGATTTTTTTCTTTCTGATACACTTTCTTTACTTACTTTCCAGGGCACATCTGATAGTTTTCTTCCTACTTCACAGTTCACTCTTTTTCAATTCTCTTTGCTGATTCCTCCTCTTCTCCTCTCTAAATGTTGGAGTGCCCCAACACTGGGCACTCTGTCCTTGGTTTTCTTCTTTATTTATAATACTCTATAAATGATGCTATCAGTCCTATGGCTTTATATGCCATCAATAAGTTGATAACTCCCCATATTTTTAATCTCCAAGCCAAACTTCTCTTCCAAACCTCAGACTCCTATGTCCAAACACCTACTTGATATTCCCATTTAGAAGGCTGATAGACAAATCAAATTTAACATGTCCTAAATATATCTCTTAATTCCAACATCTCCTACCCCCAAACTGCTTCTCCCATAGCTTCTTAATAAAAGGA
>PVIY010050741.1:0-16033 GCA_004026745.1 Myrmecophaga tridactyla
CTGTAGTGCCATGTTGTCTGTTTTATACTGGATGTCTCTTATGTAGGCTGCTATGTTGCAGCTTCTTAAAACAATTAGTAATCTTCTATCCAGCTTTCAGCCTTCAAAAATTTGTATTATCTTTCATCTGCTCTTCTCTCTTCTCCTGTTTCTTTTGTCCTTGTGCATATCTACTTTTTTATTCCATTCTTGTCCTTTTAGATGTTTTTACCTGGGGGAACAGAGGTAAATCAATGTACTTAAGCAGTCATCTTTAACTGCAGATTCAAGAATTAGCAATCTAACAAGGAGAAACATACACTAACAAATAATTAAGGGAGGCACATAAGGTTGAAAAATTCCTTTGCAGGTTATGACATAATGGTTACATTTTCATACAATTTCTTGTCTATTTTTTTTTCTTTCTCAAATTTTGAGTCTGAGCCTGGATCATCCCCTTCAAAAACACTTCTTTTTGACTCTTCCAACCCATTCCATTTTCACTACCATTCAATATCATGCAATTTTATACTTAAATATTCTTTCATTATTTCATAAGTGAGTTTCATCTAACTAAATAATAAGCTTTTCAAGGACAATGACACTGCTTAATGATCTCTTTGTTCATGTATCTATTTGTGGCCAATCCTCCATCACCCCTGCTTGTAGACATTTCATTTTGGTATAATGCCATTATTACTTTCAATTGAAGCATATTGCAATGTTACTATTTACTATAGACCCTAGCTTGGATTGATTGTGCTTTTGCCTGTATAGCATCCATTTTCAACACTTTGCAGTATTGACATTCATTTGTCTTCCCTCACGGAAAAAATATTTTTGTATTTGTATATTTAATCACTATCATTGTTTACTCTAGAAATTCCTAGGTTATACTGTCTTGGTCTTTATCCTGTATCTTTTCTTCTGGCTTCATATGCGCCCCGAGGCCTTCTTCCTTACCCATACCCATGTTCAGCTTAATTCAGTATACTTATATTATTCTGCTACCATCAGTAATATTGTGCTATCCATTTTTGAATTTTTACAATCAGTCCTATTGCACATTCTTTATTCCTTCAGTACTGAATTCTCAATTTTTACCCCATTTTTATTGCCATTAACCTGTGTTTGCCAACTCAGAATGGTTGATTTTTCATGGTATGTAGATTGTGTAGCTTCTTGATGTAACTGGCATCTTCATGGAAATAGAGACTTTACAAAAAATAATCATAGGTACCATGATGAAAATGTATAGGAAAGAGCACGCCTAGAGAAAAGAAGATCATTGAATAACTACTATGTGCAGCTTTTGCTTGTTCAGGGACACGGCATGAAATAAAATTCCACTCACATGGTTTGGTTGAAAATGATTTAATGCCAAGGTAGTGAAAGTTGAATAAATCAACCAAAGAAATTGAAGTACCTTGGAGTTAATTGCAGAGTACAATTTCCACCTCTGGACCTGAATGTGCAAATGGAGTAGATACTTCTCTAGAGCTCCATGAGAGCTGGAATGAAAGAGAAGTTCCTTACCACCTTCATCCCTAACACACATCTAGTCATGAATTCTTCTGGTAAGGATGCAGTCATTCTAACATCTTCCTAATAAATGAGAAAGATATTGAGCTCCTCCTCTTTCCGTCCCATCTCTGAAATTCTGTTTGGTGCCTCCATTGGCAAACTCAGTTGTAAAATAATCACCAAAGGGCCCTGTTATTGTGTCTCATAGGGATTAAACATCAGATGCACAAAGCAAGGTATTGAAGGATAAATGTTAGGTCTGAGCTGGAATTAGAAGTGGCAAGGGTAAAGTAATCAAAACAATGTTGTTTATAAATACATCTATGGGTAATTATTTCTATTAAAAGATATGGTACAGTGCTCAGAATCAGAAAATAACTAGTCTGCATTCACCAAAAATTTGTTGATTTTACAACAGAATTTCATAATCTGAAACTTTATTGTTGGGCAGTACAATGGTGGTTTAGTGGCAAAATTCTCGCCTGCCATGCCAGAGGCCCAGGTTTGATTCCCAGTGCCTGCCATGTTTAAAAAAGAAAACAACAACTTTATTGTTATACAGTGCACTATTCTTTCTCAAATGTTATAAATTAAAGTATTTAATATTTCCCAATCAAGACAGACTGAGATGTCTAACTGTAAATTCAAATAATTAATGAATGTTATTGCTTAATCATTCTTAGGAGATTAAAGTCCTTGAGGATTTGGAGTGTTGGTTAAAATCAAGTCCTTGATGAGTTTGGAATTCTCAGAAAAATATAAGGTAATGGGTGTTCATAGTGAGAGTGACTTTCTGTTCAAATAATTGAACCATAGAGATTTGACCTCTATGTGATAATTTGGTTATAAACACTTCAAGTTGTTCATGACCATAATTTCTCTGGGAAATCACTCTCCTTCTCAGGTAGGAGTAGATGTATTTTAGATTTTAGAGTCTACAAATGAATCTTTATTGAGCAAACATTAAATAAAATACTGAAATCTATATTCTGATGAATTACTAAATGCCTCTATCAAATAAGAAGCTAAGTACCTTGTATTCTCAGAGTACAAGTATTTAATAATGTATAATGTAGTGACATTTACATTATGGAACGTGAACTAGACCTAAGAGAACATCCATTCCAACCATGATTATTTATAGCTTATAGTTGAGGAAGCACTGTTCTAGTGTAGTGTTTTTGAGAATATAGTTGTGGCCCAGACACAATTCTTGACCCTAAGGAGCTCGCACTCTGATATTGAATCTTGTTCTCTGCTAGACCTGACTGTCACCAAATAATAATATGAACTGCAACTTATTGAGTGCTTACCACAGGAGAAGCCTATTTACAAGGTTTTACCTGAATTAGTTCCCTTGCATTGAGAGAGTTCCTATTACTAACTACATTTTATAGATGAGGAAATGAGGCAAAGAGATTAGTAATATGTTTAATGTCCACAAGTAGAAACTATATTTCCCCAGGAATTATGGACCTAGAATATTTCTCATTAACTATTACACTCTACTGATACTCAATAATTAAGCATTCTTATGTTTATTCAAGAGCTTAAATAGGGTTAGTATTCAGTAATCTTTCTGATTTCATCTGCATTAATGTGGATACTCTTTTAAATTATAACCAAAATATTGTGTCATGTGCTGTAACCACTTAATGATGAACTGACAACTTTTGGGTTAATAATCTATCACCTATCAATCAATCTATCTATCTTGCTAAACTTAATCAAAATGTATTTCAGTAAGATGCCTTCTCTAAATTTTTCTTTCCTTCAACTTCAACAAAAACTCAATATAAAGGAGACACCACCCTTGTTAAAGCTGAAGACTACTCTTCTAAACACTTTGTGTGATTGAGCAGTGGCAACAAAGCACTTACATGAGAAAGCCCAAGTTGAAGGTGAATGTTTAGAGGACAAAGTCTGGGACATTCCCTAACTTTATTTCTACCTACACATGCTTCTCTCTGAAGCTCCTTTGATCAAATAATATAGGGATGTTGATTCTGCTCCTTTAAATTAAGGTTATTACCATAAAATGCTCAGTTAATTTATTTGGAAAGTTCATTTCAATTTCTTACTTAATTTTCCACAATAAAGAATGAACAAATGGTGATAGTAATTATTTTAACACTTGATTAATATTTCAATAAATGGAGACTTTAAAAATACCAAGGACATCTGTCTTTCTGTCATTTTAAAGTAAGTGAAGTGAGCAAGGTGGCATTTTATATAAAGCATAAGATGTAGACTTATATAAAGATAAGGAAAGATTCATGAATTGAAGTCCAATAAGTTTTCTGTGGCTTCATTCTGACACCAAATAAATATTTGTCTATTTGATAAGTATAAGGATAGCATTCATTTAAACTTGAACTTATGAGCTTTAAATAGTAAAATACTAAATACTTATGAATTTTTAAAATTTATTTAACCTCCCTTGCACCATGTTATCTTAGTCAATAGGTCTAAAGTCCTCATGTATAATGGAGAAGAAACTTTGGGTGATGCATTCTCAGAGTACCTTACTAGGAGCCCTGTATCCAAACTTAGCACAGTATGTTAAAAAGTGAGCATAATATTGTCATACCTTGTTACACGTGTCTGATAGAGGATGTAGATTTCTTCCAAATGATGTCTCTGCTTCATTCAGGTGAACAAAACAGACTCCACCAGTATATTTTCTCCTTGCATTCAGCCCTCAAATCTGATCTGCTCCCAAAATAAGCAGATTTATTAAAAATAAATTTAGTTTATATATATGTAGTTTATATAAGCACTGAACAAAACATTAAGATATTTGGCTTAAAGGAATTTAGGTATTTATATAATTTGAATATTATTTAGTCAGTAATAGAGTCATTTATAGTAATATCACTTTGATTAATAGATTAAGCCACCTGGTTTAGGGCAAGAAAAGAAACAATTTTTTGCCAGTATAATGATACCCAGAAGAAAATCAGTATTTTTTATACAGATAATGACATGATAAAAGTTGACATAAGTTATTTTGATAAAATGCAGACTCTTTGCCTTTTATACTGATTATCTAGAAAAAAATTTATATCTTCATTAGAGCAGGCTTAGAGGCCAAGAAAACCATCCAACTAACATTGATTTGGCTATTTATTTATTTATTTTTAAGTTTTTTAGGTAATACTAATTAAAAGCATGGATGAAAGAGACCAAAATAATCACTTTAAAGACTCAGAGGTGATTTGTTAATTTGGGATAAGCCTAGCAATATTACATCAAAACAATTAAATTCTACTATTTTGAAAAGATTAATAAGATTTTCCATGTCAGAATTTATAAGCATCAAAATGCATAGTTAGCACTAGGGCACCATATAAACTGCTGATTAATATAAAATGGTTTATAACACAGAGCTTCCAGTTGCTTGACTGATGGAGGGACTCACTATTTTTTTATTGTTATGAACTGAGCATATCAAGAAAAGTAAGAAAGAATACATCCTGATTACAGTATGGCATTGAAATTTCTCTCATTATATTTTCTTGTGCACAAGATAGAGGATTACAATCATCTTGGGGGATTAATAATGTGCTGATTTCAACTGATGTCAATCAGAAGAGCATCCTCTATTCTTGATCCTATTCTGTTCATGTTATCAAGGAATTGCCTATAGACAGAGAGCACATTACTCAGAGCTGGAAATCAAGGAAGTGGGGACAGATGTGGGCAACTACCCTACTTACTGGCAAAACTGATGAAGATCTAAAAATGAATTTAAAGGATAAAGGACAAAAATTAAAACCAGTGTTAAGATGCAACATGGCTTTAAAACTGTGCAAATACAAAATAGGGTAGACTTTCTGGATGAGTAGAATTTGATATAACAATGAAACTTGGAGTTCTTCCACTACATCATTTTATTGTCAATGACATTATCAATAATAAAAGTTAAACAACAGCAGCCACAGAAAATCATTAAAAATCTACTAAAATACAACTTTTTTATTTTAGTAATATACATGCAGATTCAGAAAACGTTTTGCCTATTAAATTTTTATCCTCATATGTTAAAGTCTTATCAATAAGCTATAATGGATGTAAAAGAGAATATCCATGAAAATGTATCACATACTGTGTGTATAAACCTATATTCTAAGGGTACTCCAAGAAAGAAAACACAGATTTTTGACCCCAAGGCACTTAGACTTTATAAAAGAGATAACTTGGATGCAGACAACTATAATAGAAAAAGTTGCCTTACACCATTTATCCATATTTAGTGTTCCCCTTTGTCATTTCTGCATGTCTGAATCTGTGACATGCATTTGAAATGAAGAACCAAATTTTTCATTAGCTATCCTTCTATTCTACAACACTATAAGGAGTGTAATTGTATTATAATTATCTTAGCACCCGATCTATTGCCTTGCAAACATTGTTTCAATAAATGCTTTTGATTTGCTGATTGATTAGTCATGTTCAGTATAAATTTTGATATACCATGAGGGATCGCAATTTATTTTGTTAGCTTCTTAAAAGTTTGCAAGTATAGAAACTAAAGGAAAACACAGGATGGTGTCTCTTCCTAAAATTTACTTATCCCTTGATAAATGAATGTGAGTAACTCTTATTTGTAACTCTATGTGAATTATTCTTGAATTTTAATTTGGAGTGTTAATTGGAGATTTAATAGCAAATAATTTTTGTATGTAGATGCTTATTAATTTAAATATAGTCCAAGTGGTGAGGAACTTACTTAGTGGGGTCTGTGACCTTCCTTAGTCAGAGTAGAGAAGAAAGAAAGGGTGCTTTATTTTTCCTCTAAACTCTTCTCCCCAAACATAACTGACAACAGTTATAACAGTTACAAACTATTTTCTACCAACAAACCAAATACTACAAGTTGGAGTGGCTGAGGCCACCGTGATTATGACTTCCTCTGCCCACCTCATGGCATACAATGCTAGTCCCCTTGGAGGGGGACTTAGTGCACTGCTGCCCCTGTGCACAGGTATAGTCTCATTTGGAAACATATTAACAGCATCCTCCTTCAGCCTAACTGGGTACGTTTGACACAGTCTGAGTCTTTTGGTAGTGATTAGGGGTCAGGAATAGAGAAATCGGAGCCTCAAGGAGATTGAAAATTCTATTCAAACCAAAATCTCCTTCACCCCTCACAAAAAAAGTCTGCCATAAATGTCTGCCAATTCCTAGATAAGACTTGGAAAACAAACTTTGCCTATAAGGCATTTAACAAGCAGCCTCTTGAAAGCCATGCAGGAAGCAAAATAAACAAGAACTGTTTACCTTGCTGGATTATTACTAGCTGGGAACTTTTTCAGGGTCAAGAGTCTGTGTGTGTGTGTGTGTGTGTGTGTGTGTGTGTTTGTGTGCATGCATGTACATGTGCTCAAATGCATACTTGTTTATGGGGAAAAAGGGTACTAGAATATTTTTCCGTTCAAGTGAATCAGCAGAGGCTGAATTTTCTACACCTTAAAGACCCAGAGAACTACAAAGACAAAGCCGGCCCTGAGCAAACATTCTTCTTAATGACTGCCGGTGTTTTTGATCAAGAACTAGACCAGTCTTGTAAAAGTAGGGCTAGAGTAGGAGCTCTAATGGGGAGTTTAAAGCCTAGAAAAAAAGTGTTTCAATATTAAAAACCAGTAAAAAAAAATAGGATCAATCATTTTTTTCCCTTAGGACATCATTTGTTTTGACTGATAGGAAAGAAATGCCAATAGTCTTTATATTACATTGCTGAGGCCAAGTTTTATTTCCTGTTTTTGGTTTATTTTGGTTAGAAAGAGAAAAGTTCACTAGTGTTGCATTTTGTGTATAAATGCTTTCGTCTGTGTTTTCGGTTATCTTGGAAAATAAACAAAAAAAATCAAAATCCCTTATCATTAAAAAAGTAATAATAATAATAAAATAAGCAAAACACCATCAAAGTCTTTAACTAAGGAGGACTCAACTTGTGCAGGGGTCCCAGGTCCAGCTCTCTTGCCTACATTAGGCCAGAGGTCCCAGCTTCTATCAATAAGAAGCATTAAAAACCCAGAATTAAAGTTTAGATCTTGCCATGAAGCTCCAGTAATCTAACAAGATATCAGTGACCTCTCCCATTATGGGTTCCCTGCAAAGTTTTAAAAAATACTGAACACAATTTTGTGAATGCATTTTCCCTTTTCAAATTAGATTATGACCATTGCCTATTTAATTAAACATTCCCATGTCATGTTTTTTTTCAATGAGACCTAATAGTCCATTGCATGAATACAATGAAATTTACATAAAAAATCCTGGAATGTTGGATTTTAGATTTTTCCTGTGTTTAATGTAATGAAGCATGGAATGGACCTTCTTGAACATAAATGTGCATGTCCTTCTCTAATAATCTCCCTCTGGTGATTTCTTTGAGGTGCAATTTTGGGGGCCAAGTGTAAAGTCATTGTTAAAGTTTCAAATATGTAATCATATACATATTTCAGATGTGTAATCCAAATATATATAAACATAAATTCTATCACACACTTAAGCTTTCAAAAAGTGGATTTGTAACAAAAAAAGAAGAGTGTGTGTGTATATATATGTATATATATATATACACATGTATGCATGCTTGTGTTCATATATATATTCACATATATACACTCATTTTATTTTACCTAATTCATTCAAAATAATAGAACAGATTTAAAAATTTTTTTTGATAAAGCTCCAGAATAATGTATCATGAGTAATAGGTAAAACTTTAAGTCACATTGATGCTGCTGGTCAACTGAGATTTAAGTGTATACAGATATTTATCTGTGGTAGATAGCACATTGTTAATTCCTGTTCCTTTGTTCTAAATTTTTATATTTAATTCAGTAAATAATTTAATGCCTTTTATCAATTTGCTAATTTTTTAGTATGTAAGAGTTTTTCAAAGAAGCAAGCATAATAAGTAAGCAGCATTGTCATGTATAAAAAATAAGACAGGAAATTAAAAGTCTTATTAAAAAGGAAATAAAATAAGAACTACAAGGTTTTGAAGTGTTGATAAGAAATTGGGGAAATAATGGAAAAATTTCTGTGGTACAAGATTTTGCCTAACAGGAGAAGGAAAAATCCTAGATGACCTAGAAAATACTCCTGGTCATTATCCTGATATGTTCTGGTACTCCCTTTAATTTCAAGACCAAGCAAAATGATATATTGAATGCTTGACTCCAAGTCTCCATCCCTTCCTGCATCTACACATTTACCATGGCCTTGTCATGGGTAAAAATGAATTTCCTGTCCCTTGCCTTTGGGATTAGCTATGCCAATTATAGATAGAAGACATAGCTTGCCAGTTCTAAATCTAGCCTTTTAGAAGGATCACATGTTTCTGCTTGTCCTCTTGGGTCTCTGCCATCACCATGAAGACAGCATATGCTAGAATCTGCTGGGCCTTTTTCCTGGTTCTGTTGCTTCCACTTCTGATTCCAGTGCTTCCTCTCCAAGCATCTGTGGGCCTATATTTAACTGCTCCAGGGAAAAACTCTGGGTTTCATCTCTAACTTAACATTTCTGGAGATTTCTTCTCTTCAGGTCTGGCTATTTCTGTGAGTCCTTACTTACTACCCAGGCTATTTCTGTCTTGATCTCCAAGTGTCTGCATCTATGGCAGCTCTGAGCTTTCTCTAAAATGTTTCCCTTTCTAAAGATTCCAGTAAACTAATTAAGACCCACCTTGAGTGGGTACAGTAACATCTTTATTTGATCAAAAGTCCAACCCACAACTGGGTGTGTCATATCTCCATGGGAACAATCCAAAATCTTTCTATAATGAAAAAGTACACTGAGAGTTTGTAGGAAGAAAAGCTGTTCAAAACTTTAAAGCCATAGAGAAAAATAAGTGAAAAAATAGTCTTTGATTTGTTTTTTGCACTTTGTTCAACTAATTTTCATTAGGCATCAGTTTTGTCTAGGCACTACTACTCACCAATAATAAATGGTTGAGAAATATTGACAGGATCTCTGTTTTCATGGAATTTACATTTTTTGACATTAATTTAATAAACAATACTAAAGTAAATATAAGTTATAAAAGATGATATACCATGAGGGAAAAAATAAGATAATATGAAAATATAGGTGAGAAAGTCCTGACCTGTTCTAAGTTGGGTGGGAGCACTGAAGACATCATTTAGGACAGTGTGTTTGATCTGAGATCTGACAACTGAGTAGGAATTAGCAGAGTAAGTGGGGTCAAAAAATGAGAAGAGTGTTCCAGGTGGAAGGGACTATATATGTAAATGTTCTAAGGATAAAGGGGGTAAGGACAATTGCAGAAATGAAAGGAGACTAATGTGATCAGAGCATACAGAGAGAGAAGGAAAAAGAAGTTTGGGTTGAACTCAACAGGTTGATAATGACTTTTGATAACCTAGAGTGTCATGGATAGTGTTAATGGTTCTGGTTGTTATCTAAAAGTTTGGAATGCTATTGATGTATTTGAAATAGGGGAGGGGGATCAGTACAATTGCATTTGTAAAAATATTACAATGGTGTGGATAATGGATTAGAGGAAACCATGCTTGGATGTGGATGGACCTATTACAAGACTATTAAAGTAGTCGAAGAGAGGGTGGTAAAAGAGATGTAAAAGGTGTATTGTTTGGGAGATTCTTAAGAAATAAAAATGAATTGACTTGGTGATGATGAATATCAGCTCTAGAAGAAGGGAAGAGTGTGGTGTCATTGATACCACTAGTTCTCTGGTGTGTGCTCCTGCATATGTGTTGGTGTGTTTTCATGAGACACAGGACAGTAAAAGAAGACCATGACTTAGGAAGGTCATGTATTAGGTCCTCACGATAAAAAGGTGTAGGATCTTTATTTTAGAGAAGAAGAATTAATCTATTTTTGGAAATATTCCCAGTGTGCCATTAAATATTTGTTGAGTGGATTCTATTATCTGCCGAACAGGTAGAAATTTAATACTGAAATATTATTGGCATTTAAAAATAACCTTCCTTTTTAAATATATACCATGTTCAGGGTACTGTGCTAAACTCTTTACATCATTATCTTCAAATTTCTTATGAATTTTTATGTATTATCTCTACTTTAAAGATAAGCAAAGGCATGGCTGGGGTTCAAACCCAGGAAAGTCTGTCTCCAAATTATATACTTTGAATCATGTTATATCATTACCTATTATGAATATACTGAGAGAAAAATATGTCTTTCCAATGGTTATATGAATTTAAGTACCTCTTCTGTCCTTCTGTGATTGAGGAAGCTTAGAAGCAACAGGTACCTTTGGAATTGAATGCACTTAAAATACAGAAAATGATGACAGAATTTTCTTATTGTTATTATTGTCATGCTCATCAGTGCAAAAATTATTAGTACAGAGATGTGTTACTTCATATTTTAAATGATGTAATAATAAATTAATCTGAACTATGATTGGCAGTATTAAAAGCTCAAAATCCCATGAAAATGGAAAGAGAATAGTTAATATGGAAAAGAGGTTTTCAGTAATGTTAGTATTTTACATTTAAATGCTGGCAAATTAGTAAATATAAAAATCTCATTAAAATATCTGTCAAATAAATATAGTTCTATATTTTTAAAAATTAAAATACTTTCCTAGGAAAGTGTTGCTTCCCCTTTATAGATCACTGACAGGATTAAATAGAATATGCTTCTAAGGTCATTGTCCAATTTCATTTAAAGTTATTTACATTATCTCTGAGGCTTAGCCAATAAAGTCATTGGATTTTATAGCTGACAGGAATCTTACAGATAATTAAGCTCAGTGTCATTATTTTACTGATTAGGAAACTGTAGCTCAAGTAAGTGAAGTGACAAATATTTATGCATATATTTTCAGGCTTTCTGATTCCTGTCTTTTTCTAATATTGTTCTCTTTTTTGATTTCCTAGTCAACTCACCATAATAGCAATTGTAAAATTTGTTTGCCTTCAAGGATTCTTAAGCCTAATGACATTAGCTATTTTACTAAGAACAACCAGCAGTAGTGATGCTGAATTCAAATGTCACTGAATCTACTCAGCCTGTTCTCACTGGTGGGGTGGGGTGTGGGGTATGGAGCTGTGGAGATGGTCTGGGGTAAAGATGGCCATTTGTATTCATCCCAATATGACCCAATTAAAAACTAATAAGGCAAAAGTGTCTTAAATCAACTGGGACACAAAGATGAGCTGAAAATGATTGAACAAAAAGGCACAAATTGCAGTGATAATTGGAAAAACATGGAATAGCTGTATTTTAAATCCCTTGGAAAAATATTTTTAACAACCTTTATAATAAACTGTTTTGGAGACTCATTTGAGAAGTTTCCTTATGTAATTTAAGGATAACATGGTGCAGTGGAGATCAAATACAAAATTATTGTGTCCTTCATTTTCATTCCTAGCATGTGTGATTAAATTTACAGTGATTGCTTATTATTTATATTACTTTGGGCAAGTCATGTTAGAACAGAGCCTTGGGTAGTTCACCTTTAAAATAAAAATAACCTTTTTTAGGCCTAAATCTCAGAAATGTCTTAAAGAACAAATGACAGAATGTATATGAAAACATCTTGAAAACCATAAAACACTATTTAAATAGTATTATTGAGTAAGAAAGTGACAATGCTACTGTTCACTGTGAAATTCATCCATATACTTATCAGAGTTGTGTTAATATGCTATACAAAATTGGTAGAATAAAAGGGTTGGATAATTTGGCAGAATTTATTTGAATTGATATCTTAGAAAATATGAAAAATATAAATATTATTTAGTTAAGGAGTTCTTAAATGATTAAGTTAGCAAGCCAGTGGATTTATTAAAATCCCTAACATGTCACAAAATTCAGAACTCTTTCCAAGGAAAGAGAAAGTTAAATATATATATATTATACTATGACATACATAATCAAGTAAGAGAAACTTAAAAGTTGTCAATAGCACCTCTGTGATTTTTTTTGCCAGCATATTTAACTTGTATGTGAGTAATGAGGAATCAATCAGATAAATCCAAATGATTGGACATCCTAAAAACTGACCTTGACTCTTAAAAATATCAATGTCATTAAAGACAAAACTAACATAAGAGAGGAACTGATCTAGATGAAAGGATACTAAAGGAGTGACAAGTAAATGCAATGCATGACTGTGTTTTGGATCCTGTATCAAAAACAAGAACAAAAACAAAAAACACTATAAAGGATACTACTGAGGGAAGTAGTAAATTTGGGTATGGATTAAACATTAAACAATATTATTATAGCAGTGTTATATGTCCTGAGACAAGATGCAGGTGTTGTACAATATATACAATTCAAACACTATATGCACCTATTATGTACTCTTGATCATTGCTTCTGATTAACTCACCACAAAAAGGTTGCTCCTATGATGTCATCACCATCAGCCATACAGTTAATCAACATGAAATAATAATCATGATTAAACTGAGTGGAAATAATTCTGAGGTTTTGTTAACATATAATGCTTTATTATAGAAAACTATATAATTTTGATAGATATTTGAAATGATCTAGACCCATGTGACACTATTGAATTGTGTAGCTAAATTTTGTTGTTAGTAATCAAACATAAAAATCCATCTTTGGAAAAATGTACTTGAACTTGTGGTTCTCAGGGAGACTGTTACTAGGACTAGAGCTGTTGTAGAATAATTTTTAACAGATATTAAAATGGGACTTTCTAGTAGCATAAGGCTGTGCTAGTTCTAAGGACTAGAATGACTGTCCTGAGTTACCTAGGGAATGGAACATTTCAATAGGAGTCTTGCAGGTTAGGTATGTTGGATTGTCATCTAGGCACTGAAATCATAACTTTTGGTCAATACAAATAAGTGTGTCTTCTAAAGGATTTCCTATTCTGCATAAACTAGATACTTTTCCACTCAGGGTTCTAGAAGCACCATTCAACTTGTTAGACTAATCTTTTATCTTGGCAATTCAATGGAAAGCAACAAATGAGAGTTTCTGTGAATTCAGTAGATTTGTTGCCATTTCGTCTAAAGTAGGCAAATGAAAAAACATGTTTTTATATATTTATACAAATCAAGAGAATAACCTGGAGTTTCTTTAAATATTCTAAATTTTTCAAAAATTAACTAATCGGTGAGTCATGTTTCAACTGCAAGTATCTAAAAATGGATTATTCTGCTCAAGTCACATGCTATTTACCTCCTGATACAGGCCTTATCCAAAATCAGAAATGAATTATAGAGTAGGCAGAGGAAGAAATTTGTCTGCAGAGAGGATCTGACATTAATATGAATAATAAGACTTTTAGACTTATTTGGAAGAAATTATTGGCTATTATTTGTGACTAGGATGGAAAATGGGGGTGTAAGAGATGAATTCAAGTTCAAACTGTAGTATGAAGTTTTAAATAAGAAGTTTTTATGCCAGGGCTAAAATAATACAGTCTTCCTAGAAATAGCAAATGTAAAAGGCAATAAATTCATAGTAGGCAGGAATGCTTGAGTTAATGGAACTTAATTTTTTTTCTTTTTTTTCACATGGGCAGGCACCAGGAATTGAACCCGGGTCCTCTGGCATGGCAGGCAAGCGTTCTTGCTGCTGAGCCACCGTGGCCCACCCAATGGAACTTAATTTAAAAGACAGGGTTTCTTCTTTGGATTTGAGGATGACAAATGAAACCTTAATTAGATTCTTAGCTTCCAGAAAAGTGTATTTTCCACTGGGCTTTTGCAGAGGATATATCATAGCTAACTCACATGATTCCTTTATTACTTATTTCCTATGAATTTGCATTCTAAAACATTTTTCTAGATGAATCTCATTTTCATTAAAGTTTGAATATAACCACTTCATAAGAAGTTGCTTCTTTCATGAATCATATTAGCTTTAGAGAGTCAAAGAAATAGGGGTTTTGTTTAGCTGGAGAGAAACATATTTGGTGTGGGTTTGGGAGAGGACATCATCCTTGTCCTTAAACATCTGGAAGTGCTATCGTTAATTTGGATGTTAGATTAAATTAGATTAGATCACTGCTCCTTCATTTTAAATGCTGAAATTTGAATATTACAAAATGAAAATAGTATTTAAGTAATAAAATCTGATCCATCATTTGCAGGTTAAAATGTTTTTCTACCAAATTAATGTACTTATTAATCAATCTAAGAACATTAGATTCTTTCATCATCCTAGTAGTAGAATGAATCATCTGCTAAGAACATTATTATTCTACTATCATCCAGCTATGTATTATGTTGGGAGAGCACAGTGTTCTTGACTGTGGTTGAAATGGTAGTATAAAAACACAATTTTTACACTTTCATGAATGCTTAAATACGTATGTTAATTCTGCTGAGAGGTATTGATGATATTTTTATTTTATTATCTTATTTTCCCTATAAAAAGAAAAGTTGAACCACACACAAAAATGAATGATTAATAATTGTATTTCAATGGTCCATTCTCATCATTGATTGTATCACTTAATTGAGGTGAAGAGAATGAATGAGCCTGCTTCTTCCCCTTTGTTTTGATTTGAAAGTTTCATAAAATTTGCATAGGTTGAAAAGAGCATCAGTGGAGTAGTTAAAAGGCAACAACTATATCTTCAAAATGGAAAGAGATAAAATTTTTGAATGAAAGTGTGGAATTTGTATCAAATTGCTTAACAAAACATAGTTCCACATACCCAACATATAAGGATCAGTAAGTTTGAATCCTTCAGTGCTCCCCTGTGTTTCCTAAGACCTCTTCTTCTACATATTTTAATGAGCCACTTACAATGATCTTTTTGAATATCACTCTCAAAATCATTTTCTCTATATTTTAAAATAATGAATGAAATGGAGTAAATGATCACATCAAAGAGGAAAAAAGAGTAGAAGGGAAAGTTGGTGGAAGGCTTATTCGATCTCTCAGGCTACAGCCTAACACTAGGAAAGTAATGTTTAAAAAGTGGGATAGAATGTATATAGAAATGATTTTGCTCAAATTTTCTTTCTTTTATTTGAATTAATTTGTGAATTCAATAAGAACTAGAAAAATTCAGTCAAACCAATTAACTGTCACCAAATAGACAAACTCAATTTGTATCACTAAAATCTTTACTTTGCCACCAGTTGGATTGGCATTGAGTAGAAATGGTCTTACCATATTTTTGAACAAATTGCTCATTATAATTTATATAAGAACAAATCTTCATCAGCAATAGAGATAATTTACAGACAGTGGAAGTGAACTGAATATGAACATTTGGTTGTTATATTTATACTATTGAGAGATTTCTGTTAGAGTACAAATCCAGATACGTCCACTTGCCTTTTAAATATTTTAAATATAGATTTTACTCTGGCTGAAGTAATTCAGTTCTTTTTTATAAAATTTCAAGGGAAATGTCCAAAGTAATAATCAAAATCAAGTAAATATTTAAAAAAAGCATGAATTTTCAGTGCTTAGTATCTTTATAGTTTTTTAAAATGATAAAATTACTGCAATAATGAAATTACCTGAAGAAAAACCCTTAAACCTAAAAAGGTAGCAGAAACTAAAA
>PVIY010050742.1:0-16028 GCA_004026745.1 Myrmecophaga tridactyla
TGAGAGAAAGATCAAAGGTGATGGTGGAGAAGGTAGGGTTTAACAAACGAGTATGGTTGCTGAACCATTATACTGATATTTCTTTTAAGTCTCCAATATCTTAGAACAGCTAGACGCAAAAACCTACAATGGTGGAATTGTAACCCACACCAAACTCTGCAACCTGTTCTACAACTAACTGTTGCAATGTGCTTTGAAATTTGCTTTTTGTATGTTATTTTCACAAAAAAGAAAAAAAATTTCTTCTAACCTCCAGTGTTTTGGAGCAGCTAGAAGGAAAAACCTGAAATAGTGGAATGGTAACCCATAATAAACTCTGAAATCTTGTCTGTATCTACTTGTTGAAGTGTTTTTTGAAATTCACTGCTTTTTCTTTCTTTTCCTTGTTTACATGTTATATTTAACAATAAAATATGTTAAAAAAAAAAAAAAAAACCCAGCTGGCTAATTACAAGAATTAAATGGAATTAAGAAAAACTACTTTGAAATAAATGTTATAATGCAAAGGCACAGTTACACTTGTCTTCAGCAAAAAACGGTTAGTGTTTTTGATACAGTCCTGAACTAATCACAAGATTAATGCTCACACTTAGAAACATTTTCAAATGTGTTCAAAAATACATTTCTTAAATTGAATATATTTATTTTACTCTTACCTTAATAGCTTTAATAGCAGCTTTAGTAATGAGAATCATCTTGGCTCGAGAGATGGGAGGTTTCATATCCATAAGTGAAAAGAGCTTAAAACGAAACAAAACAAAATATTAAAAGAAAATGCCAAAAAAGAAAAAATCCAAGCATTGTTGTGAAAGGTTCCTCTCAATAATGATGCACCTTCAAATAAAGTCTTACAAAATTAAAGGGTCAGTAAAGAGAGTTGCAACCTTTTAACTAAGATAATAAATTTTTGGAACTAAGAATTTAACAATTTGGCTAGTACACAAAAACTAAAAGCTCTTCTACATACCTGTATTACCACTCAGAAAATACAATGGGAAAAAGAAAATATGAAAAACAAAACAAAACATGAATCAAGAGGTAAAAACACGAAGAAATTTACAAACCCATAATGGGAAAAATTCTAACAGGAACTGAAAAATGATTAGAATGAAAAGAAACACACCATATTCCTGGACTGAATGTGCCAATAGGGTGACTGCTTTGTCATTATTTAACGCAACTTCAATCCAAATCTGGGGTTATGGAGAACTTCAAAGAATTCTACGGTTCATTTGGCTATGTACACGATTAAGCGTGTAATTAAAAATGTTATTATAAAGCTTTATTAGAAATTTTATTTAGTCAAAAATGAGAGTCCATTATAAAAAGTTATTCAACAAATCTCACAATATTAGTAAACCCAACAATCAGGTGCTCCCAAGGGACCTGACCACACATTTCCTCCTTCCCCCAAAATTTAAATTCAACCAAGACATGAGGGTCCATCTCAGAGAGTTTAAAGATAGAATTCTAACAGCAGAAAGCACACATCTAGTTTCTTAAATTATTTTTTGTTTTGTTTCATTTAATCATTCGCATACACTAACCTGAGATTTCTAAAAATGCTTTGAAATAACTTTATATGGACATTTCCATTTCGCACCCTCGAAGATACGGAAGTTTACTAGAACACTATTAAAAGGCGAACCTGGAAAACAAAAGCCTCTTTTCCCAGAGAAAATAGACCTACCTGGTAGCATACCCTAAAAATTCAGAGAATTTTCAGAGTTTTTCCAATCTATCGACATGTGACTATACATACCAGGAACAGTAATTTTAGAAATGATAATTTCTTCGAAATTATGTACACTAACAAGAAGCAATTTTAAATATTTCAGTTAAAACAAACTAAAAAATATTAACACTGCATAATTCATGAATATATGGCATACATTTATAAAGGGTATATTTTGACAACTTATAAATTATAAAACAACTATTATGAGTTGTTCACTATTATTATTCTATTTCTTTCTCCTCTTAAGCAGAGAAAGGGGATGTAAAAAAGTTAATACATGGACCTTAAGAATGAGCCATACTAAGAACTACTAAAAACTTGGAAAATATTTTAATGACGCCTAAGCCAGAGCTAATATTCTATCTAATGCCCCCAAATAGCTCTTGACCACTTCTTGACAGCAAGCAACTTGCCATATAAAAACACAGGCAACGGAGGTGAAATGCTCCAGTCTAAATGATCATAATTTATTAAAAAATTAAAGTACTGACCACGTCATATACCAGTATAACAACTGTACAACCAAAAGATCAGTATGAAAATCTTCAAGAGTCATAATCCAAGTGATTTTTTTTTTTTTTTTTTTTTGCGTGGGCAGGCACTTGGAATTGAACCGGGTCTCCAGCATAGCAGGTGAGAAGTCTGCCTGATGAGCCATCATGGCCTGCCCAATCCAAGTGACTTCTGAATGGTATTATATTCCATAAAGAAAAGACAACTTGGGAAGAGGTAAGGGAACCAACATTTGAGAGCCTACTATATTTCAGGCAGCAATCAATTAGGTGGGTCATTGTTTTATTTAATTTAATCATATTAATTAAGATAGGTTTTGTTACAGCTGTATTTAGATAATTCAAAAGGGTTACATCCTGTTTTGATAATAGATGGTGGTGATGGCAGCATAACATGGTAAACATATTAACAGCACTAAATTATATTGTTGAACATGGTAAAAAAGGGAAAATTTTAGGTTGTATACGTTGTATACATTAGAATAAAAAAAATTAAAGAACATGAACAAAAACCATAGGACTGTACAATACAGTACAACACATTGTAAACTATGGATATTTAATAGTACAATTACAGTAATATTCTTTCATCAGTTTTAACAAAGGTACTATACTGATGCAAAGTGTTACTAGGGAAAACTGTGTGTGAGGTACCGTAAACGGGAATTCTAATTTCTGCATGCTTTTCCTGTAAACCGAAAACTTCTCTTAAAAAAAAACAAACCTCAATGAATGGTACTAATAGATTACTTTCTTTTCAAAACAAATTTTTCAAATGGTCTCTCAACCTTTTACGAGGCAGAAAGGTCCCTTGGTATCTAGCTTACTGCCTTTTTAGATATACAGAGACTCAGAAATTACACTGAAAGTGATATACTTTTACTGGTAACCATGTACTGTGACACTACCCATTTGGGTTGAAATATCATCAGCCTTTATGGGGAGGCAGATGCTGTAACTCCATTTTACAGATGAGGGCACTGTAGCACAGATGTTCGAGAAAATTTGCCCAAAGTCATAAAGTTAAGAGGTGGTAGATTCAATCTGTGACCTACAATTTCCCAAAGACTGAGTTCTTGCCAATAAGAACTTTAACAGTAAAGAAATTATTTGATTAATACATCAGCAAAGAGGCTAACAGTAAAGATGATAAAATAGACTAGTCGTAGTTAGTGAAAAAATATATATGCATGTGAACCCAAACTAGAAGTTAATTAATAAAAAATTGTTTTAGTGACCCAATGATGGACAGGGGCGGAATGGGATAATGATTTTTCAGTAACGAAAATTAAAAAAAAAAAAAAAAGGCGGCAGAGATTAAGTGATATTCCAAGTCAAGCACCATACTGGAGGCAATGTAAGTTACTACAATATATAATGTCAATTTTTTTTTGATGTTTAAACAGCTCTACAATTTAATAATGAAGATGCTGACTTGGACAGCATAAGTTAGATGTTCAAAATGAGCTATACATCAAAGCAACCAAATTCCAATTTCATAGACCTAAGGCCAATAAATTACTTAGATTTTATAAACCTCAACTTTATCTTTGGGCATCAAGGAGAGCTTTAAAAGGCCAGCATGTTGTACAGTAAAATTTTACTTTCTGAATACTGACTCAACCAGTATTTTCTAGGGAAGATCAGGGAAGGCATGGTCCCTCAGATAGTTCTGAGTTTGATTCCCCATCTTTAAAATAAATACGGTACTAACTTCTTTGTGAAATTGTTGTGAGAATTAAATAGACTACACCAATAATATTTAAAATTGTCAGTGATTAATAAACATTGGTTTATTTCTCTCTCCTTTGTTTCTACCTCCCAACACATACATCATCCCTTTTGTTTCCCTCAAATGGAAATCAACTGTAATGCTCATTATATTCATTTTAGTTTTGTTCCCTACTTATGTGTAGTTTATTTTTCTCATTCTAAAACAAAATGTACTTTTTAGATTAACTGATTCATTACTAAGTCCTTACCTAAATCCAGGGCAAAGTTTCAATTTAATAATCTTAAAAAAAAAGAGTCAACAGTCACAGCCAACAATATTCAGTGAGGAATCTCTCAGAAGTATACAAACTTGCAGTCATCTAAGATTCTGATTATAGTTACTGGATTTTGGAAAAGTACATTTTTGTTAGACTAATGCCTAGAAAACAGGCTCAATAATCAAACTTGCTGGAAATCCTGACTATGAGATGTTTCCCTCATCTGTATAATGGGGATAAACAACAGACCATACTTATTTAGGGAAATTTTTAAAAATAACATAAAACATAAAGAAAGTACGCAATAGATGTTAAGGAATCCTAGAGCTAACCTAGGGCAGTGTTTTTCAAACTGTTATTTGAGACACATTAGTAGACTGTAAAAATGAGCTCAATGGGTGGTGATAGAACTTCAGTGTTGTTTTTTTAATTGGAAAGACTAAAAATAAAATAGTACAGCACACAGTTAAGAGCAAATACTGTTTTGTGAAAATTCTCAGTTTCGTTTGAGTATTTATATGCACAAGCACCAGAGAGAGCCTCAATGTAAAATGTAATTTTTACTGTGTGGGTCAAAGGCAAAAGTTACAAAAGCCAAAGACCCAGAGAAAAATTCCTTCGTTTTAGAGATGAGGAAAATAAGGCCCAAATTGACTGCTAGTTACCTTTTAATAATGTGTGGACTCCTTCAAACCATTAATACATTTTTTATGGACAGGACTGGGGAAAAAAAAAAGGCTGAATCATGACTCAAGTTGGAAAAAGAATTTATTTTTCCATCAAGTTACAGAATGCACATGATAGTATAGAGCAGAGATATAAAGATAATTCAAGCTCTAAAGTTTTTTCTGATCAACATCCAATCTTAGCCAACAAACGTACAAAAAAGACAAAATCAGGTTTATATATACAAACCATAAAATTCCAACAAAATCTACTAATAAAAAAAATCAGTTATTGTGGTATTCTGGAGAAAGAAAGAGTTGGTTTTGAATCTGAATCCAACTATGTAGATGTTTCTATGCAAGTTACTTAACCTCCCTGAGCAGCAATATTCTTAAAAAAAAAATATATATATATATAATATAGTGGTATTTACTTCCTAGGCATTAATTTCACTGAAAACGAAATCAGTTTTTGTATAATGAAACGACTGGTCTATCACTTGGTACTGGGCAAGTGATCAATAAACATCATTAGGTGTAGTGTTTTTCTGTACCATTATACCCCATATTCACTATTTATGCAATCCATCAATGAAAAAACTTCATAGCAGCCATGAAATCCTCCTGTATAGATTAACAGCAGCAGCCCCCAAAGTATGACTTCCTTAGAAGGTATAATTATAAGTGGAAAAAGGAAAATACTTGCCAGCAGCAGGCATAAGCTTGATTCTTTGCTGTCACTAGCTGAAAGACCATTAGAAAGCCTAAAAATGACCTGTGCTGCTGCATAACATAGAAGCCTCAGCACAGCCTCTGAAGCACAGAACCAGTGATCTCTCACGTAACTTAAAAAATATTTTAAGATACCCTGCCCTGATCAAAATGGCAGAGTGAGACGCCTCAAGGCTCTATCCCTCTACAGAAGTTTTGAACAACCAGCAACCAGCAGAAATATCTTTCTCAAAGCTCCAGAAAACAGATAAAGAACTGAAGTAGAGGGCCTAAGTAAGAAAGAAACACCTAAGTAAGAAAGAAAAACAGTAGGATCTCATGGCAGCCTGGCTGGTCTCTCCCCTAAATCCTTACTTACTCCAGCCATACTCCCATTGTAGGTCCCAGGTCCAGAAGAGTAAAGTAACCTTTGTGCATATACTGGCAACATGTATGTCTAGGCTAATATCTGGTGGTACCCTGAGAGGCTTGCTGTCCAAGAATTTGCAGAACTTGTTCTGTGTGTGTAGGAGGAGGCTCACTAAACTCTCCTATAGAACACAAATAGGAGAGCAGTAAAGAGGCTAATCTGGGGCTAGGGATGGTTGGCTACAGGACATGCAATGTTGCCCTAGGACCCTGAGGAGACTGTTTCCTAGGGAAGAGGAGACATTCCTACCTGCGTAAAGTTTTAAGGCCAAGCAGGCATACCAAAGACACTTACACAGAAGAACCAGCAAGGCCCCTATGCTTTGGCCTGGAAATCTCTAAACTCGCTGTGAAGACAAGCTATGAAGGAAAGCACTCAAACACAGGATGATCTGCAATGCCTGGAAAAAGTCTTTTCTTTCTTTCCTTTTCTTTTGGGGGGTTAGCCCCTGGCACTCAAAGAAAGTGCTGCCATAACACTAGCTAGATACAGATGAACACAAAAAGAGTATAATAGAGAGATGGAAACTATGAAAAGTAAGCAAACAGAGCTGAGAATCATAGAAACAGAAATTAAAAATTCCCCAGAGGGGTTTCAACAACAGATTGGAGCTGGGAGAAGTGAACCAGTGAACGTGTAGATCACTGATATCATCCAGTCTGAGGACCAGAGAAGAATAAAGAGCCTGAGGAACATGTGGGACATCTTCAGGCACACTAATATATATGTTATGGGAATCTCAGAAGGTGAAGAAAGAGAAAGGGGCAAAGAGAATATTTCAAGAAATGGCTGAAAACTTCTTAAGTAGGTTAGATCCAAATAGGCCTACTGCAGGTCATGCTATAATTGAATTGGAAAATGCCAAAGATGAGGGAATTCAGAAAGTTGTAAATGAGAAGCAATTTTCACATACAAAGAACCCTCAAACAGATTAAGTGCCAATCTCTCATTGGAAATTACAGAGGCAAGAAGGCAGGGGTAAGGCATATTTAAAGTGCTAAAAACACTGCTAAAAACACAAAATTGCCAATCAAGAATTCTATATCCAGCAAAACAGTCTTTCAAAAATGAAGGAGCAATTAAGACATTCCCAGATAAACAGAAGCTAAGAAACTCTGTCACCATTAGACTGGTTCTACAGAAATGCTAAAGGGAATTTTGCACGTCAAAAGGAAAGGACAGACAATTGACTGAAGTCACATAAAGAAATAAGGATCTCTGGAAAGGAAATGGCAAATGGCATGGGTAAATATAAATACCAGTACTACTGTATTGTTGATTTGTAACTTCATTTTTTACTTCCTACAGGATCTAGAAGGCAAGAGCACAAAATGTAATGATAAATTTAAAAAATAATTTTTGAAGAGATCTAGCATGTTTCTCCTCTGTTATTTTTCTTCAACTATTACCCAAACGATATTTCAAGATCTGACTATTCTGATGAGGTCTTGCTATAGTTTCCTTTTAAGTATGATACCCCAAAATGGATAAGGGTCTAGATGTGTCTGTGTTAATGAAATCTAAGATTGAGTTATCTTTTCTATTACTGCTGTTATAAATTACTACAAAGTAGTGTCTTCAGAAGAAGGCAAATTTATTTTCCTACAATTTAGGATGTCAGAGGGCTCACTGATTTAAAATCAGAGTGTTGGTGGGAGGCTGCATTCCTTCTGGAAGCTCTAAGAGGGAATCTATTCCTTGCCTTTTCCAGATTCTAGAGGGCACCTCCATTCCTTGGCTCATGGCTTCATTCTTCTAGTTTCAAAACCAGCAGCATATTCACTACTCTGTTTCCATCACATTGTTTACTCTGTGAATCCTGTCTCTCTAAGGACTCTTAGGATTACATTTAAGGTCTGGATAATCCAGGCTAATCAACCCATTTCAGATGCTTAACTCAATCATGTTTGCAAAGTCCCCTTTGCCATGTAAAGTAACATATTCACAGGTTCTAGGAATTAGGGCATGAACCTCTTTGGATGGGTCATTACACAGCTTACCACAGCTTTAGTCACCTTCAGAAAAAAAATAAAAGCATCTCAGTCTTTAATTCACATGTATAAATAACTAAAAGCCGCAGACAATTTTCACCAGCATCTGTACAAAACAAAACTAGATCTTCATGCTGACTTTATCTTTAAGCAGACTTCATGTCGGTTTATGACAGGCCTTTCAATTAATTTAGTAGTTTTGAAATATACTGCTATTTGATGTGGCAGTGATTCCAATCAGCCTGTAAATTTCATGAACCTGTTTTGTTTGCTTTCCTCTAAGTTAATGATTTTTTAAAAGTTTAAACAAAATGGAACCTACTTGTAGGAGAACCATTTATCTGAAATTCTTTGGATATTGCCAAACAGCTAAAAAATAAAACCCTTCAACAATACTCATTCTGCCTATATTTTTGTAATTTATTCATGATGCAATCATGTAAAATATGTTTAAAATGTTCGCTTTTTAACTTTCCCTAACTGCTTTACAAAACAACACAGTTTATAAAATGAATTCAAGTTAGTTGATTGTAAATTCTAAGTGACTCTTCTGGCTCCTAGTGACTAGCACTTTCTAGTAATTCATAAAACAAATGTCTAACAAAACTGGCAGAGATCAAAGTTACCCCCTGTAACTTGAACTGAGATGTCAAAGCAATGAAAAGAATTAGAAGACTAAGTACTAGTCTAAATAATTTTTTCAACTGTAAATACCTCAAAGCAATACTTCCTTTTAGAATCTCTTTCAATGGGATAGTTACACCTACCCTTTTTCTTAAGATTTTAAAAATTTGTCTTCCTTAAATTTTCTTTATAATTAATGCACATTATACTGGATTATATCCAAAAGTCCTTCATTTGCTATTATTACCTCCAAGATGACAAAGTAATTTTCTCTTAAGTTCCCATTATTAATATTTAATTATAAAGTTTAATTTAAAGAAAAAATAAGAATGCTTTCAAAAGCAAATACATACACTCACAATGACAGGCTGGTGTACAAATCGCCCTTCAAATGGAAAAAGATATGAAAGCATTTAATCCTACAGCCTTTCCTCCTCTTTTGTTCATTTGATGTAATGCATCAGACCCCAATGGCTGAGACCAAATCAAGAATTAAATCTAACATAACTTAAAGGTTTATTAGCAACACAAACACTTTAGAAAAAAAATCTTTCAAAAATAATCTTTTCTGCAGCAACAACTCCATAAAATTATTATTACTGCTAGAAAAGTTAGATAAGGGATAGTTTACAGTTCCTTCTTACCTGGCACGTCAAGCCTTTAACATACAATTTCCCAAAGGTTACTTTTTCAATATGGGCTATTTAATTTGATGGGGGGTGAGGGGAGTAAATGTGTTGATCACATGTTAAACAAATACCATTATGCCATATAACCTGAAAGCAGAATACTGTATAAGAGTTAATCAACAGCATATACAAACAGTGAGAGCTAGTAAAAATGAGAAACGTACTAAGGAAAGCGACCCAACAAGGAAATGCCAATGGTTAATTAATAAACATAGAAAAATGCTCAACTTTACCAATAATCAAAGCACAAATTAAAACAATGAGATACAATTGTTCAATGATCTAATTGGTAAGAGTGGATGAGCCTAAAGCAAAAAGGGTGCTCACAATGCTAATGAGATATAACTGGGGAGTTTTAATTGGGAGGAAAATTTTAAAACATTTGTTTCAAAGACCAAAATCTTGTCTATACCTTCTAAAACCTATAATTCTACGTCAGAAATTTATCTGAAGCAATAACCACATGTTCTCAAATTTTCTACAGACTATTTTAAAATCAGAAAACAAATCCGTATTATTAAAAACATCCAGTTACAACAAGGTTAATATCACATACCCACTAGAATGACTATTATTAAAAACGGAAAGTAACAAGTGACATCCAGGCTGTAGAAAATAGGAATCCTTGCACATTGTTGGTAGGAATGTAAAACGGTGCAGACACTCTGTAAAACAATGTGACAATTCCTCAAAAAGTTAAACACAGAATTTCCATATGACCTCACAATCCCACTTCTAGGCATATGCCCAAAAACTGAAAACAGAGAACCAAACAAATTTGTAAACCGATGTTCACAGCATTATAAGCAAAAGGTAGAAGCAACTCAAGTGTCTAGCAACAGATGTATGGATAAACAAAATGCAGTATATAAAAAAGTGAACTATTACTCGGTAATAGGAATGAAGTTCTGATAATGTGTTACAACATGGATAAATCCTGAAAACATTATGCTGGCTGAAATATGCCAGACACAGGAGAAACACTGTATAATCTCACTTATATGAGATATTTAGAACCGGCAAATTCAGCAACAAAGCAGAATCAAGAGGTTATCAGGGCAGAGGGGAGGACTGGGTAGTTGATGCGTACGTAATGGGTGCAGATGCGTAATGGGTGCAGTGTCCCCTAGCTTGGCATGATGAAAGAGTACTGTAAAAGAAATTAATGTCACTGAATTGTATGCTTGGGAGTGGTTGAGATGGGAAATTTTATGTTGTAAATAAGTGACCACAACTGGGGGGGGGGGGGGAGACTACAGGGACAATGACAATCAAGTACACTATATGACCTTGGACTGAATCTAACAATGGAGGACAAAATGCCCTAAAGACATTATTGGGACAACTGAAAAAAAAAACCTGAAATACAGACTAGACTTTTTATCAATGTCAACTTTTCTGAATTTGGTAATTGTACTTACATAAGTGAATATCCTCATTCTTTGGAAAGATATATGGAAGTATAAAGTGGTAAAGGAGGATGTAAGGCAAATTACCCTTAAATGTCTAGAAAATGGATAGACAGAATAATATAACAAACGTAGCAAGTGTTATTTGTGCAACTTTCCTGTAAGTTTGAAATCATTTTAAAAATTTTAAAAATCTGGCAATCATTTAAAAATTTTTTAAAAACTGGTAAACAGTGCAAAACAGAAAAAGTCTTCTCGATAAATGCTACTCCTCAGATTTCTAAAGATTTAAAACCAGATACTTTTTACAAACTGCACTAACAGTTTCAAGTTCAGGGGGTTAAAGTATTTTCACACTTCCTCCTAAATTTCTTTGCCTTATCACATTTCCCACAAATTGGGTGACTTTCTCCTAGTTCCAGAATTTAGAAAAATGCTTTACAAAACACACTGAAGTATACATATACTACTAAAAATAAAACCATTTCAGGGTAAACTACTTATGTGAATTAAGAAAATTTAAAAAGTAGAATATAAGTAATATAATAAATAGTCTTTTAAACACCATCTGCAATTTTTCCTAGTCTTTATATCACCATCACCTTCTTCTGTTACCATTTGCTGCTGGCAGAACTAATTTTCTAGGTAGTTAATTTCTGACAACTTACCCTATAAAATAGGACCTAAAAACTTCATTTAAGTCTCCTTAGAAGGCCTTACCAAAGCTGCTTCTCTCTCCAGGGCTCTTCAACTTCACTCAGTTCCAGCTTTCCACCATAGGTCATTTTCCATTCCTTAACCTCCATTTTGGTTCACTGAATTCCAATCAATCCACAACTCCTTCATTTTCACTTACTCAAGAAAAAGGCCAGCAGGTGATTTTAGGAAATGCCAAATGTTTTATCCATGACATAGCTCTAGTTTAGTAGTACAGATGCCAGATTTCAAACTCACTTTTACTATTATACCTCACTAGTAAAACCAGTGTCCCTTAGAAGTTGGCTATAAAACGTTTTGTGAATTAAATATTTCTCCCAATTTCAACAGAGGAAATAAAAGTTCATTCTAGAACTTAAAATCATTTGATTAGAAGAAAAAAATTAAAATTATCCCATAATTTATGTATTTTATTTAAATTCAGCTATTTCCACAAAGTTGTAACAACTAGATCTATGCACAGAGAACTAAAATTGAAAAAAATTGGCATTTACAGAACATCAATAAACTAAAATATTTAATTTTCAATATAAATTAGTAAAAGAAACGATAAAACACACAGGCATTAAATGTTAACTTTATTGCATAATTGTCGATGACTTAAAAACTTACATTTCACTATTATTATTATTATTTTTTTTTTAATTTGCATATGGGCAGGAGGCACCAGGGATCGAACTCCAGACCTCCAGCACGGCAGGTCGGAGCTCTGCCTGCTGAGCCACGGCAGCCGCCCACATTTCACTATTCTTGAACTTTGACAAATAAATTCTTCCAAAAGTACATCATTATGATACTGCACTTGCCACCATGCTACAAATATGCAAGTCGTTCACTGTCACTCCTCCTCCACCACCACCACCACTCAATAAATGATCCAGTGAACACTGATCAAAAAAACAAAACAACAACAACAACAACAAAACCCAGACCAGGCCTGTGGAGCTGTGAACAGGGCTCTGACTGGCTTGAGCCAAATCTCCATACTTCTACTTTGACCTGAGACAATTTGTACTAGGTCACCAGTTTCCTTACCTTTAAAACAGAAAGAAGGCACAGACAAAAACAACAATAGGCCTAACCATAACCCATTAGCTGGCACCAGGTTGGCGTTCAATAAGCAAATGCAGGATTCCTTTCTTTGTCCTTCCTTTGAACTGTCCACTGGATTATTTCTTAAAATATCAAGTAAAAACTAAAGATATCCTTTGAACAACCTTAGGATTCAAGATCAACAAAATAACTTACAAAACCACTCAGTAGCTACTGGAGATTGTTCCCAATCTGACAGAAAATCAGAACAAGCAACAAAACAATGAAAATGGTGGGTTAAAATCTAACTTTTTTCTTCTTTATTATCAGCTTCAGATATAATTCATATACTATTAAATTTACTCTTTTAAAGTACACATATCAGTAGTTTTTAGTATACTGACAGAATAGTACAACCATCATCACAAATTTTACAGTATTTTTATCACCTCCACCCCAAAAATCTTTTACCTTTTAGCAGTCACTCCCCACATACCTACCTCTGGCAACCAATAATCGACTTTCTGTCTTTTGCCTTTTCTGGGTATTTCATCCCACCCACCCTACCCACCACCAAAAATACCCCCTAGCTTTCTGAAGTTTACATCAACTTTATAAAACACGTTCTTCTATTAAATAAGACAATGTTTTGTAAAAGACTTTTATAGAGATGTGGACATTATCTCCAACTGAACCCAAATTTGGCTGACATTTCTAAAGTGATTTATCATTTAACATCTCTTAATTGAGAGACATATGGCCATTAAAGTTTAAAGAATAGTTACCTATTTCCTAAAGGCTTAAAAGGTACATTACAGTAAATTTCTATACTTTAGGTTCCTTCAAGCAGGTTAATCCACCTTAAACTTAGCTCCGACATACAAAGCGAAAAGGAATGGAATTCTTGTACTAAGGTGCATACAGATATGCTGAGGATACTGTAGATTTACATACTTAAAGGCAACAGCATATCTAGAGTAGGGCAACAGGAGCAGTCCACCCAAATGTAAGCAATAAGTGACCTGTCTCTAAAGACTCTAAATACAATAATAAAACTGATAAAAGTCAGTTATTATTACCAAGCACTGCAATTCTAAATAATAAAAGATTGATTCCCAAGAAATATTTTAACGGACACTAACAATATACATGGTGGCTTTAACAATATATGTGTCAATTGTGCATATTTTTATTACACATCCTTTAACAAATTATCTATTCTACATGACAGTTCTTTTGGAAACTCTAATTTCCAAAACAACATGATTGGAGCCCAACACATGAGGATCTGCTACATCTGTTCATTTTGGGAATAAGTCAAAAAAAGGCTGAGAATTGCTTGAGTTCTCATCAGTCCGTGTCTCCAACCCGTAGTACCTATATAAATCTCTGTGTTTAAACAATACATTTACATATATGACAGCTATGTGCAATTTTTCTTTCCTCTGGTATCTTTTTCGTTCTGGCATAAAGTTTTAAGTGAGGTTAATCAGACATAGAAATAACTGTGAAAAGCCAGAATTGGCCTTGAACAAAGGCACAGTGAAACACAAACTTTAAAACTGAAGCTACAAGAACAAAACTTACAGAGAAGGCCATTACTAGGTAACAAAAAAGGAAATGAACATTTACATAGCATCTCAAAGTGTTTTACCAAATAAAATGAAAATTTATACTAGGTTTTCTGGTGAAAACTTAAAAAAAAATTTTTGACTGAGAAGACATCTTAAAGTCACTAGAATCAATGCTGAAAAAATACATAGAACGCAGGATTATAATTTTTAGAATTTATCACAAAATTTTCGTAAATTGTTATAAATTTCTAAACCCCTTACGTTTTAAAACTTTTCTTATTATGTATTTATTGCTTCATGCAAGACTTTTTGTAATCGAAACTACTAGACATGCTTGTCAATAAATTATGGGTGAAGAAAGATGAATAAATATGGTTTTACCTGTCTACTGAACATGAATATGAGATGATCAATTTTGACAGTAATTGACAAATCTGCAGAAGATAAGGACTAAAGAGAAACTGGATTATTCCTCTTCATTATTCTGAAAGACCAATGTGCAGATAAGTTTTTCTGTTTCAAAAAAATACATTAAAGTAATTTTAAAAGTAGAAATCCATTACTTTTCCCCAATGTGTGTTTTTTTTGTTTGTTTGTTTTTTGGTAACTGGCACGATTTTATATACAAAAATGAAAGAGGTTCAATTTCTTTTCTGGCTATTTTTATTATTTATTTCATTTCATAATTATTTCTGAGAACACTTTTATTGTAGAGGGATTTGCAAAAAAGAGAGGGGCAGGGGAGGGGGGAGATCTGCTCTGGATTTCAAATATGCTAAGTACCCTACCGCCCTCTATCGTCTATTGCAATTGGGATTACTGACCACATGAACTTATACCAAAACCCACCAATTATTCAAACACAATTTATAACTTGTGTGGCCCTCCACTTTTCACTGAAGACTCCCAATAAAAACCCAAGCTTCTGAATTTTAATGCCACACGTGAGTAACATTTGTTTTCTTGCCGAATTCACTAGTAACCTGTACAATATTTCACTGGAATATCAAGGTATCTGTGTCTTCACAAGCACCGAAAAAGGGCTCTAACTATAAAGCAATGAAATATAATCTGGAAATCATGCAAATACTGAACAGTATGAGGGCCATCAGGGTATAATAAATTATAATATTGTTTGGGAACGCTCTCCTAGTTATCAAAAAAAAATCACGACAGTACTGCTAATTATACTTAATAATATTAATGCAACTTTTACACATATCCCTCCTAGTCTAAGTTCTCAAAATATCTTTGGTAAGGTCTAATCCCAATACAAATTTAACTATTACTATATCTTTACCTTTTCTATGGTTCACCAAGAACACAATAGTCAACACATTCTGACAGTTAATAGGTTAAGTTGCTTGTGATACAAGATACCATATAATTTGATCTCAGCTTATTATTAAAGTTGAATGCTGTTGCTCTGAAAAACTTAAAAAAAAGAAGAAAGTCTGACTTATCTCAACAAATGTTATGAATAATACTAAGGGCTCATCATTTATGTAACAATTTTCTTCCCGACATGCTGTTCAAGGTATGAAATTTCAATGTGTGTAGATATCTACAGAAATTATCTACATTACAGAAGTTACCTGGAATGTAAAAGTAAATTCTATTCACTTGTGTTCCACAGCAGAGGAAAACAACCTACAATTTATATTTGGTAAAACAAAAGTCACCACCATTTTGTTAACTTTCTATTAGATAGTTTTATCCTGAATTCTATTTTACAAGATTTGTAAACTAACTTTTCCATTATCCCTATCTTTATGAGAATCAACTCCTAATCATGTGTCCATGTAATTTTTTCTGAAATAGAACACTAAACAAAATCATAGATTAGGGTGGGGGACGTTTTTAACAAGAATATCAATGTAAATGCTGCTCTAAAAGCTGAAGTTTTAGCTCAGATACCATAGAGCCAGACCTCAACTGTTGTTGG
>PVIY010050743.1:0-16039 GCA_004026745.1 Myrmecophaga tridactyla
GTATGTATAATCTTTTTTTCTCTATTATCGTTTTATTTCTTTTTCTGATGTCTTTTTATTTCTTTTTCTAAATCGATGCAAATGTTCTAAGAAATGATGAATATGCAACTATATGATAATATTAAGAATTACTGATTGTATATGTAGAATGGAATGATATCTTAATGTTCTTTTGTTAAGTTTTTTAATTAATAAAAAAATTTAAAAAAAACAGATTATAAGGGTGGTGCAAGTATAGTTCAGTGGTAGAATTCTTGCCTGCCATGTGGGAGACCTGAGTTTTATTCCTGGCCTGTGTACTTCCCACCCCCACCCCCACCCAAAATATAGTTCAACAAATGGTGCTGCAATAATGGGACAGTCACATGGAAAAAGAATGCAATGTGACTCCCACCATACAGCATAAACAAAAAAAATAGATTATAGTACATTATTTCACATTTGTTACTTTCTTAGATATGTCATTTGATCATTATATTCTTTCAGTAGTTGATTCAAATATTAAAATAACAGAGCCTGTTTCATAAGAAGATAAACCAATAGTTAATTTGAAATAGAACATTAAGTACTCTGTCATTAGATGACAGGTTAGATAAGAGAGGGCAGTGTCTTTGAATGATTAAAACATATCTACTTTGAGTGATTTAGTGGTAGAATGCTTGCCTTCCATGCAGAAGACCTGGGTTCCATTCCCCAGACCATGCACACCCCCAAAATAAAAATAGAAATTTAATTTGAATGAATGAGGAAACGTAAAAATGAAGGTCCCCCAGATAATGGGGGTTTAGGTCAATGCCATTGTTCTAGTTGTTAGCTGGTATATTGCATTGTGAGGCAGTATACCAGAAACAGAATGGTTTTTTAAAGGGGAATTTATGAAGTTGCAAGTTTACAGTTCTAAGGTTGTGAAAATGTCCCAATTAAAGCAAGGCTATAAAAGTGTCCAGTCGTAAGGCACCCAGGAAAAAGATACCTTGGTTCAAGAAGGTAGATGAAGTTCAGGGTTTCTCTCTCAGCTGGAAAGGCACATGGTGAACATGGCGATATCTGCTAGCTTTCTCTCTAGGCTTCTTGTTTCATAAAGCTCCCCCAGGGATGTTTTCCTTCTTCATCTCCAGAAGTCTCTGGCTGTGTGGCCTCTCCTTGTTCTCTAGCTTTCTCCAAAATGTTTCCTTTTTAAAAAGGATTCCAGTAAACTAATCAAGACCCACCTGGAATGGGCGGAGTCAAATTTCCAACCTGCAGTGTGAATAGGGAGTAAAAGAAAACAGTGGTCCCACAGGACTGGATCAGTATTTTACTATGGCTTTTCTAGGGCATATAATCCTTTCAGTCCAGCACAGCCATCAATAAGAACTTTTGGGGGTTGGCAGTTGATTCTAAATTTAATAATGGTGCATAACTTTGCAAGATTATCTAGAATTTTTTAAGGAATAATGAGGAGAAAATTTGTTTTACATCAAGTTTAATAATGTTCCTATTGTCTAGTCAGTATAATACAGGATTAAACAAATAGAATCTAGAGTTGCTCTTCCCAATATGTATCCACATGTGACTGTTAAACAATTGAAATGTGCTGTAAGTGTAAAAATACTTATCATACTTCAAAGACTAGTACCAAAAAAAGAATGTAAAGTGTCTCACTAGTAGTTTCTATATTGATTACATGTTGAAATGATAATATTTGCGATATATTGGGTTAAATAAAATGTAATAAAATTAATTTCACCTGTTTATTTTTGTTTCTTTAATGTGGCTACTAGAAAATTTAAAATTAAATTTGTGGGTCATATTTCCATCAGATAGTGCTCTTCTGGAGTTGATGGTAATGATGATAGCAGCTAATACTTTTTTTTTTTTTTTTTTTTTTTTTGCATGGGCAGACACTGGGAATCGAATCCGGGTCTTTAGCATGGCAGGCAAGAACTCTGCCTGCTGAGCCACTGTGGCCTGCCCACAGCTGATACGTTTTGAGTGTACTGTTCCATTTTGCTTCACTCATTAACTCAGTTAATCCTTGTAGAAAATTTATGAGATAGATACTACTACTATTTTCCATATATCCTTGAGGAAACAGGCAGAAGTGCTTGCTCACTGCTCTGGAAACTGCCTGAAATAAGTTTTGGGTAACATTTGTCAGTATTTTCATTCTTTAGAATTAATTCTTTAGTTTAATTCACTATCATTAATTTATCATTTGATTTCTTTTTGTTATTTGACACTTGTTCTAAGGCACTAGAGATACTTTATCTTAGATCTTATTTTCAGTAATTAATTTAGTTCAAATTTCATACTTATAGAGCAGGAAAAGAATGAAGTGATTATGCTTTTTTGTTTTATTCTTAAACTTACATTATATTGCTGAAATTTTCTTGTTGAATAAAGGACAAGAATAGAAAATACTTTGTAAAACAATTACTATTCCAGAGTAATCAGATTACTAAAGTAGAAACTATTTCTTAAAATGTACACACAAATTTTAGAGATTAGTATCTTAATTTTTATAATTAGCATTGAATGTTACTTATAGATTAAATAGTTCTTATTTTATGTTCACTCTATAACCTTAGAGGTGATATCAGAATAATTTGGGGGGCGTGATAAATCTTTTGTGCTTTGTGTATTCTTTTTTAAACTAGGATGCAGGACAGAAACGATTTGGAGCAGTTTCTTGTAATGTTTGTGGAATGCTTTACACAGCTTCAAATCCAGAAGATGAAACTCAGCATCTGCTGTTCCACAATCAGTTTATAAGTGCTGTAAAATATGTGGTAAGTAGCATTTATGGCTTCTAAAATTACTTCAAAATCAAGTAATTAGGTCAGATCTTAATAAGGTGAATTGTCAAATTTAAACCTTTGAAAATTTCTGTTTTGTAGAAAACAAGATGTTATAATATACAAAGCCATGCAGTGTATATACTGGCTATTGTAGAACAAAGCCGAACAGAAAAACCAGTTAATTTATTCTGACTGGTTTATGTTGTGGGATTTTTTTATTTAGATCATGTATTTAAAGTAAAAATATCTCTTCTAAAACATAACGCTGCTCAACTTGGGTATGTGTTTTTTTCTTTTTTTTTTTTTAATTATTCCTTTTTTTAAAAAAATTAATTATAGCTTTCATAAACCTATATTCATATTGCTGGGCACAACTTTGTATTTTGGGGTTGATAGTGATATGTATTATACCAAATGGATGGTTTGGGGATTGCTTTCTCATCGCTGTCATGAGAGTTTTTCTCTATAAAATTAAAAATAAATATTCTGGGAGGTTAACACCTCAGATTTTTGTAGTACACTAAAAAAATCCCATACAGTAAATGTATTTCAGTATAAAATGTTTTTTTAATGTATGTGCCTTTAAGGCATAATAGGTAGTATTTAATGTTTGTTTCTGGAAATGGAAAAATTTATAGCAGTTTTGAACCATTTCAGATATCTTGTGAAAATAGTAATTTAACGTAATTGCTGTTTACCCATATCTGAAATGGAGTCTGTTTTTATTCTATACATGTTACCTTCAGTATTGTACACTCACGTCGATAAGACCTCCAGGATATCTGAACTGAGATCACCAATTCATTTCTCATAAACCTTTATTTAGGCCCCAGATGCTGGTTATTTAAAGGTCTTTATTGACCTCAATTAAATTCATATCCTTACTTTTGGTTGGTGGGTTTGTATTCATTATTTCATTCATCTAGTTATTTCTATCCAAGATAGGATAGATAGGATCCAAGGTGGGATTTTCTTGTTTTGATTCCCTACTGTGGCTTGATCCTTTATATTCTGTATTTCATCTGCCTTTTCCACATGTACCTTTCCTCCCTTAATAAAACAAAAATAGGGTGTGTGATTGTAGAATATCTATAACTAGATACTGATTTATCATTTGAAATGTATACTTCTCCAGTTTGACTATGTTATATTTTTGTAACTTAAAAAAGAAAAAAATAATTTTATCAGACAGGTAAATTACAGAATACTTATGGGGAAAAGTTATTCAGTTTTTTTTACATATATGAACCTGATAGAAGTTAGTTCATATGCACCCTACATGGTTTATATTATTTGATTCTTATGATCATTTAGTTTCCTGAAGTTATAAAAAGGTTACGTTTAAAATGCTTAGTTCTTCACCTTAAGAAATGCTCTTAATTTTTGAGAAAAACAGTACTAAAAAATCAGTCAGAAAATACATGCTTTGCTCTTCCACAGTACCAAAGGAGGTTGGTTTACAGAACAAAGTGGTGTCATCACCTTCCAAACAAATTCCAACTCTCCTGCAAAACTGCAAAGCAGTACAAGGAACCTGGAGAAAATTAATTCCTGCCCATGCCTATTTATCTTCCTTCCCACCCACTTGATGGGACAGAGCTAAGGGTTATTTATAATTTTAAATTAAGCTTAAGAGAAGGAATTGAGTTCAGCAGTTGGCCATCCTTTACTCATATCAAGGTTAATATTCTTTTCTTTTGCTGTTTTCACATGTAGGCATACATAGAGTTTAAGGTAATAGTAACTCCTCCAAAACATGTTAATATTCTTTGTTAGTATATTGAAAGAAGATTTTGCTTGCTATATTTGTATATTAGAGAGAAGCACATAGAAAGGATGTCATTTGGTGCATTTTTAAATGGACACAGCTCAAAGAACTGGAAATGAAGCTTTTGTTCTACTTATGACTTTATAAGATAGAATAAGTGAGAAATGAGTTTTTTTTAAAAAAACATATACAAAAAGTGAAAAAAATCATAATAATAAAAAGGACCAATAATTTTCAAGAGTACGTTTTGACACATAGACTCAGAACAGATTTCAAAGTTTGGTATGGGTTACCATCCCACAACTTGAGGTTTTACCATCTAACTGCTCCAAAACACCAGAGGCCAAAAGAAACATGAGAATTCTGATTCAGTAGTCACACTTGTCTGTTAAATCCTCTTGTCTCTGTTACAACTCCTCCTTTGATTCTACTCTTAATCTATAAGACTCTTTGGGGTATGCCCATTCTAACTTTTTCATTTGAAAAGGGGTATTGACAATATAGAGTAGGGGAATGGAATTGGTTGCTATTCTTGGAAAGGCTGGCCCTTCTGGGTTTCAAGACCCATCTGTCCTAGGAACTCTTTGAAGGTTAAGGAAAGTAAACTCAGTGTGTGAGATTTTTGTAGTCTTTGTTAGAGCTATAGGTGTTCTTTAAGGTTAACAGTAATGATATTGGTTGGGGGTTGGCAGACCATGGTAATTAGCAATATCTAGCTGAAGCTTGTGTAAGAGTAGCCTCCAATCTGAACTATCTTAACCACTGATACCTTATTTTGTTACATTTCTTTTCCACTTTTTGGTTCTGAGGGTATTGTTGATTCCATGGTACCAGGACTAGGCTCATCCCTGGCAGTTACGTCCCATACTTTCATGGAGATTTTCACCCCTGGCTGTCCTATCCCATGTCGAGGTGAGGGTAATAATTTTCCTTTCAGACTCGAATTTATATATAGAGAGAGAGGCCACATCTGAGTAACAAAAGAAGTTTCCTGGAAGCAACTCTTAGGCATAAATAGTCTTAGTTTCTTCACTACAGAATTGAGTTTCAAAATGTTTTACTTCATAGGTTTTAATCAAACATTCTTTAGAAAATAACTTCAAGAACTTTTCAAAGGGTAAAAATTTCTCCTAGACAGGTTAATAATCTTATGACAGTTAAAAATGACGAAACTCCCATTTTCAAAAGATTAAAATAATATTTAAATTATATGTACATAGTAGAAATCGATGACCTCTGAGCCTTTTTTCAGCTGACCAAAACGTTCTTTTTCTTTTCCTTATTTTCTTATATACTTCTTGGTTGAGCTTAAGAATGGCCTGATTGTTGGTGCTCTTTCTCTATTCCTTCATTTTCACCTGTCTCTTTCATATTGTTTGGGGAAATGCATTTTATCTGACTTATTAGAACCTACTTTGGATGGAGCCTTTTAATACTTCAAGTGGGGCTTAAATTCTTGATTTGGACTAAAGTAAGAACTTCTTTAGTTTCCTTTACAGACTAAGGTACAGTTTCCTAATGGTCTGAAAAGAAAGCAGGAAAAGTTCTCCCTTGGTGGTATGGACTTAAGTTGAACATTGAGTTATATTGCCAGGCCAGGAACCTGTTAGAACTCAGCTGTGTTTTAATTTTTCATAATCATTTTTAGTCTCCTGGAGCTTTCTGTAATGTAGATAAGGAATGAATTTTGGGCCCTTTGCAGAGAAATTCCCAACAATCATTTTTTCCCTTTATCCTTTATCTTCTTTGAATTTATTAACATCTGACTGAATGCTGTCTGGAGGGCACTACTTTTAGGGCTAAATGATATGCCTTTGCCTTCAGGTTTAGCAACGAAGTCTGAAATAAATGAAAGTTAAATAATAAAATATTTAAGTTATATTAAAGGAATAAATTACTGTTTAAGTAATTCATAAATTGGCTTTGAAATTTACAGGTGATAATTACTTCATTGGAGCAGTAGTCAGAAAAGTTTATTTCCATAGGTGGGGAAGATTTATGATTTGATTTCTTCAAATAGAGATGAGGTTGTCAATAATTGATAGCATACTATGACTAAAACATGAGAAAGCTTGGCAGTCTTTGTGGGAAATGATGAGTAGATTTTTCTGACTGAATCAGAATTTTTTCAGCAATAAGCCTTAAACACATCAGGTCAGCTTCTGGAGCAATTTTAATGTTATTTGGGTTTTATTCTTTCTATTCTTTTAGGTATTAAAGAATTTTGTGCAGAGTAAATAATATAGTCACACTTAAAATTGAAACAATATTTCAGTGAAGTATAAGAAGAGATAATATTTTAGTTGCACATAAGGAGAAAGTAATGTATGTATGATGTGTGTATAATGTGAAATTACAGTAGCATTGTTGGAAATGGGAAAAAAATTGACAACAAGAAAATTTGAAGAAAGATTTGACAAGTCTCTGTTTGACTATGGAAATCACTATCCAGTGTGGTAGATGAAATTAAAATGCTTTTCCTTAGTCACGTTAGTTTGTAATCATTAGCCACTTGTTGCTAGTGGCTACTAAATTAACAGTTTAGATATAGAACATTTCTGTCATTACAGAGGGTTCTGTGATGCTAATGAAAGCTAAGGTGATAAGTCATAGAAGACTCTAGATTTTTAATTCAGAAAAATCATGATCCAGTGACTCTTGCTTAACCTTTAATTTCTTTTATGTGAAATTTGTATATATGTGAATTTACTTCTGTGTACTTTTTCCATATTCCTTTTAAAAATGATTAGAAAAGAGAGAAAATTAGGTGTTTAGAGAAAAAAGGAGTGAATAGTAGAGCAGAAATAGATGTTTTAAAATTTGGGGAGTGGGAAAGGGAACTAAAGCAAAGTAGCCTTGTGGCCTTAGAACTGTGTCCTGATATCATTAGATATTTTTGTAGGAAGGACTCAAAACCAGATCAGAGAGTTGGATCCAAGTTTGTTTATCTGCATAAAGCTAAGACTAAAATAAATATGTTGTGTTGAGAGTTAAGAAATACTCTTTGGAAACAGATAGAAATTTGTTAAATAAATATTACCAGACTTTTTGTATTTCATACATCTAAGTTGCTGTTTCTCTTTTCCCTGTAGAGAGGTTTTTTTTTTATTTATTTTTCTACTTTATCATAAATTATAAATTGGAACATTATAGTGCATAAATGTAGGATGGGGCAGTACTCTCAAATCATATAGAAAGTCATTTTGTTTTGAGATGGAGGGCCATATAATAGAGGAAAAATGCCTTTGTATCAATCCTACATGCAATATATTTTAAATTTCTTAAAAGAGTTCACAGACTTTGAGGTGGGAGACCCTTTAATGCATCAAGTGATAAATGCAATTTCTCTAACCTGATCTTCCTCTAGTCTTCCCTATTCTAGAAATGGTACCACCATCTACACAGTAGCTCAAGCTGCAACTTGGCAATAGTTTTTCAATCTTCTTTTTTTTACTTAAGTGGGATTTGTATCCCAATCCCTTTTTTACTGTATCACTAGTAAATCTCACCTTTAAAATAGGTTCCTAATTCTCCCACTTTTGTTGTTTCTACTGCTTCTATTCTAAACCAAGCCAGCATCAATTCTTGCCTGGACCACCTGTATAAGCTTTCTTAACTGGTCTCCCTGCTTCTGTTTGCTTTCCTACAGTCCGTTTACCACAAGTCACCAGAGTGATCTTTTCAGAAGTTAAATCAATTATGTCATTCCTCTATCGCTAGTGAATTCTCATCACACACAGAACAAAATCCAAGCTACTTACTATGGCATTAAAGATGTATTTTTCTTTATATATATAGATAATGCTTCTCTGATAGTTCTAATTGTACAGGATGTGTGTTTTTTTGAGTTTCGGTTTCTCTGCTGAAATTCTTTTCACAGTTTGTTCATCTCTTTTAAAATCAGTTACTGTATCTATAATAGCAATTTTAAAGTTTTCTGCTAATTCAAACATCCGGATAGTCCCTGGGTCTGTTTCTGTTGACTTTTTTTACTCTTGATCTCGGGTCATAATTTCTTATTTCTTTGTATGGTCTTTGTAAGATTTTAGTGGACAGTGGCCATTGAATATAAAAGAACAATAGAGATCAAAGTAGATAAAAATCTCCCCTTCCCCCCCCACACAAGAGGCAGGCAACAATACTGATGGATTGATTTCTTAGATTTCATTAGGAATTGAGCTAGATCAGAGTTAGGTTGAAGCTTTAGTTACTTTTTTATTTCTGCTTTCAACATATCTTGAGGTTAGGATCAGACTTCTTTATTTGGTACTTTAGGGTTCTAAATACCAAAAGACACGATATCTTTTTTTTTCTTTTTCAAAATATATATATGTTTTATTATATTGTATATATCTTTAAAAAATATTTTTATTGGCAAATTTTCATACCCATACATTCCATACATGCTATATAATCAGTGGCTCACAGTATCATCACCATGATCATTTTTTAGAACATTTACATCACTCCAGAGAAAGAAATAAAAAGAAAAAACTTATACACGCCATACCCCTTCCTCTCATTGACCACTAGTATTTCTATTTACTCAATATATTTTATCCCTTCTACCCCATATTATTTATTTATTTTTTATCCATACCTTTTTTTTCATCTGCCCATACCCAGGATAAATGGAGCATTAGACCCAAGGTTTTCACAATCACATATACAATGGTCTTCAAGAATCAAGGCTACTGGAACACAGCTCAACAGTTTTAGGTACTTCCATCTAGCCACTCCAGTGCACCATAAACTAAAAAGGGATATCTATATAATACATAAGAATAACCTCTCAGTTCTGTTTCAGATCTCTCAGCCACTGAAATTTTGCTTTGTCTCATTTCTCTCTTCCCTCTTTTGGTCAAGAAGACTTTCTCAATTTCATGATGCCGAATCCTGGCTCATCCCAGGAGTTTGCTTCCATGTTGCCAGGGAGATTTACACCCCTGGGAGTCATGTCCCATGTAGGGAGGAGGCCAGTGAATTCACCTGCAAAGTTGGCTTAGAGAGAGAGAGGCCACATCTGAGCAACAAAAGAAGTTCTCTGGAGTGACTCTTAGGCATAATTTTAAGTAAGCTTAGCCTGTCCTTTTCAGGAATAAATTTCATAGGGTGAACCCAAGATTGAGGGCTCACCCTATAGATTTGGTTGTCCCCACTACTTGCAAGAATAGCAGAAATTCTCCAAATGGGAAAGTTGAATATTTCCTCTGTTCTCCCCAGTTCCCCAAGGGGACCTTGCAAATACTTCTTTATTCACTGCCCATATTACTCTGGGATATGTCAGGGCATCATACTAACCTGGACAAAGCAACAAAATCTCACATCCTGTTTAAGATTCCATGTACTTATTGGTGTTCAGTTAAACTGACCATACAAATTAAATTAGGAAATGCACTATCCAGAATATAAATTTTGCAGCCAACAAACATCCCTCCCTTTAGTCTTACACAGAAGTTGGAGATTTTAAATATGGACAATATCATCCTTTACCCTGTATTCTGATTTACATTAGTCCTGTCCATATCAGCTTCATTCATATCTCTGCTCAAAGTCTGATCACTTTTTTAGCTTTTTATATAGTTCCTGTGTGGGGTAGTGCTGACTTTCATAGGTTCAGAGCTCTAACTCTGAGTCTCAGGTGTCATATAAATACCCGAAGTTTCTGTAAATGACCAAGTTATGTACAATCAACTCAGTATCTCAGAATTTGAAATGACAGTTACACCTCCTTGAATATATGTGACTGCTTTAACAGTTTATAATCTAGGACCCTTTACAATAGGTCCCAACCTGATAAACCATGTTCTTGACTTCACTTCACTGAGCTTTTATATTATAGTTAGTCCATGATAATGTTTAATAATATTTATAGTTAGGCTCGATAATATTTAAGATCCATTATCTTTCTTATTTCCAGACCAGCTCAGAGGTGTCTCGTGGGAGAGAATGCCAAGACTTAATAAAAATCCTAGGAATGCATTTTGTCGGTAGAAGCAGAAAGGGCTGGTCGGATCACACAGCTATAGTCCAGATATCTTGTTCAAATTCAAAGCAGGAATGTTGGTTGGGTGGATACTCTCTCAAAACAAAGGTCTTTTCAAGTGGCTTTTTCCTTTTATTAGTGAAACAATTAAGTTTTCCAGAAGCCCCCATTGCAAAATTCCTCTCATCTCATTTACTGGAACTGGACCAGATAGGCGCTGTTATCTGCAAGAGGAAGCTGGGAAAGCAAAAAGCTGGCAAAATTAGTAATAGGGTAACAATGATTAGTTTATTACATTAGTTCTCAGGGTAGAGAAATGGGATGCTACATAGCTTACTTAAGGATGCCATCTGGAAATGTGAAAAATATTGTTGACATTTAGTGTACAGGGGATAGGGATCCTAAACTTTTTTGCATTATATGTTACAGTTCCGAAGAAGATAGAATGTCCAGCCTAAAATGTCAGGAGCAGCCCTATTAGGAAACACTGACTTAGACCAATCATAATTCAATGGTGGGAATGCACACATTACCACCCAAACAAAATGGGACAGAAAGGAAATGTAAGCTTGGCTGTGGGAAAGGCAAAGAACAGTGTTCACTATGTGGTTTATATGATCAGTTTATAGTTTAAAAATTTTATTATAACTTAAAGCATTTAAGTGTATATGTAATTTAATTATGTAGAAAAGCTATTTCTTTGAATATGGATCCCCTAATTAGAATATAGCTGTGTTTTCCTCTTAGAAATCACACTCATAAAGATCCTCTATCTATTTTTGTTGTTTTTAAGTAGATCAAGAACTTAGACATTGCAAAGCAATCTTAGAATCTGGGTATGTAATCAGTTTTATTATATTTCTGACATTTATTAAAGAGATTTGGCCTATTTTTATTTTTCCAATGTATTCAGCCTAGTTGAACCACTCTCTTTGCACTCCCATTTTGTCAGTTTAAATAATATTTGATTGCACCTTATAGTTAAAATACTAAGTAAATTGGTGTAAGCAAGTTTAGGAAGAAACAGAAATGTCTCTTGGTAATCATGTCACTCAGTTGTGCTTTCTGCTCGTGAGTTGTCAGAGTGTGTTCTAGCTTGCTAGCTACCAGAATGCAATATACTAGAAACAGAATGGCTTTTAAAAAGGGGAATTTAATAAGTTGCAAGTTAGCAGTTTTTAGTCTGTAAAAATTTCTCAATTAAAGCAAGTCTGTAGAAATGTCCAATCTAAGGCATCCAGAGAAAGATACCTTGATTCAAGAAGACCATTGAAGTTCAGAGTTTCTCTCTCAAGTTGAAAGGCACACGGCGAACAAGGTCAGGGTTTCTCTGTCATCTGAAAGGCACATGATGAACATGGCGTTATCTGCTAGCTTCCTCTCTAGCTCCCCGGAAGACATTTTCCTTCTTCATCTCCAAAAGTCGCTGGCTGGTGAACTCTGCTTTGTAGTTCTGCGGCATTTTCTGCTCTCTCAGAATCTCATGGCTTTCTCTCTAGTTGCTCTCTAGCTATGTACAGCATGCATGTATGTATATATATTTAAAATCAAGCTATATATAATTACTTTATTGTGTTGTTTGCTTTGCATTTTAAATCATATTTTTAAACCTTAATTTATTGATTCATAAAATTTCAGTGACACTTGACTTCCTATTATGTAAAGGCATTTTTCTCAAAAAACTTGAGAAAAACTTTTCTCTTCCCCCCTAGCTTCCCAGTTTCTATCAGCTATAATTAAGTGTTATAAGTGTTCTGTATTTATTAACGTATTTAATTCACTGTAACCCAGTGATATAGTTTTCATTCCTCTTTTAAGGATTGGCAAAGTAAGGCACAGAGAGGTTAAGTTCTTGGTTTCATAAACAGAGGCTTTGATTCCTCAGGCATGTTCTAGCCTTTCAAAAATAAATATTTATTGGATGCTAAATTTGTGCCAGACAATGTACTATGTGGTTGGGATATATAGTGTGTCAAACTAAGTCTTTTGTAGCTGTGGTCTAATTTGTCTCATTTTAGACCTTGATGCCCAGTCATCCTAAAGCTGTAGATTCCTATAGCTTTATCATTCTTGATCAAAGAGAAATGACCGTGGATGCAGGTTTACCAAAACAGACAGTTTTATTGGAGAAATAGAAATTTTGGGAGGTTTCAAGCTTCTGTTCATTAATTTCAATATTATAGAGAACCAAAAGAATATTACTGGAGATTCTGTTATTATAGCATACCTGAAAAATGAAAAGCCCATAAAATATCTTTAGAATCAACTCAGATTTTCCTAAAATAACAGTTACAATCCTGTTATTTGATTTATAATTCACTTGGTAAAAAGAAAAAAACAAAAAATACTATGCCATGAGACTTGTTTTTTTCTGAATAGTTTCTTTCAAACTATGAAAAGAAGAAGGTGTTTGTTTTTAGTGGTTATTTCAAAAGTCATTCACAATTTCATTCAAAATATTCAGTAATAATAGATTTATGACAGATTTGAAGCTTAATTTTCGATACCATTGTGATTACTTATGTTTAAATAGGTTGACTGCTTATATCATTGCCTTATTGGCTGAACATAGATTTTCTCATATATATATATATATATATATATATATATATATATATATATATATATATATATATAATATATATAATTTTTTTTTTTACGTGGACAGGCACCGGGAATTGAACCTGGGTGCTCTGGCATGGCAGGCAAGCGTTCTTGCCTGCTGAGCCACCGTGGCCCTCTCATATTTTTTTTAACTCCAGAGGAAATTTTTTTTGTAAATGCATATGGTAAATAAGTTGATAGAAATTACTTCATTTATTTTGCATCTAGGGGACATCATAGTCATCATCATAATAATGTAGCTGACATTGATTGAGTTCTTCCTATGTACCAGGGGCTGATTTAAGCATTTTATCCACATTAAATTCCATTACTCCTTTCAGTAAATCATGGGGGACGTACAATTGATTTATAATTGAGGAAATATGAAGGATTTATATTTTGTCATGAAGGTGTATTGCTAGTATGTAATGAACTTGACTCTGTAGAATCCTTGAGTGATAGTCTAAGTTTTGCTATTTTATTTGAATTTAAGAAAAATATATTGTGTACATAATATAGTTTAGCTCATAGAAATAAATTGTCCATAGTCACTTATAAACTAAAGTTCCCTAGGATACTCTTCTTAGTGTTCTTTGAATTTTTAATAATGTAAAGGTTTTGAGCGACACTTTACACCTTTTAGAACTATTACATTTATAATTGGATATTAAAACCAGACCATGAGGGGTGGGGTGGGGGAAACAAACAAAAAAATCATGCTATAACATCATTTCCCCCCAGTGTACATCTGGCCTAGCAGGTGTGAAATCACCATATTACCTCAAAAATATCTTTGATTTTTCCCTGTTTCACCCAGACATTCATGTCCTCTTTGCCTAATGGTTCAGGTATACCTTTCTCACTGTAATTCTCATACTTTCCTTATAAGTTCTATTCTCTTTAAGCCAAAACAGTTCATTTTTCTTGGCCATGGCTCGTAGTTTCCTGCCTTAGTTTTTTAGTTCATAACATTTGCACCTCCAGGAATGCCTTCCCATTCTCATGTATAGTTTTAAATCAGGTGAGATACTATCTCTTCCATGAACCTTTTTTTTAAAAAAAGTATATATTTTAATAAAGCAGTTGCAGATTTACAGAAAAATCATGCAGAAAGTACAGAGTATGGTCCTCTTTTTTATTTCTCTCTAATCCCAATAAGATTTTCTGTCCTGTTAAAACCATTGTAACACTTAGTTATTTTGCCTTCTCTTGTAGGTTCCTGCTTCATTTTGAATAAAGCTTAGTTTGAATCAAGAGAAACTTCCTTTAAGGCATATACCTTATTGCATCTTGTATTATTATAGACATTTATTTTGTGTCTTACTTTCCTGGCCACTGTGACAAATATCACACAATAGGTTGACTTAAACAACAGGAATTTATTAGTTCATGGTTTCAGAGGCTAGAAGGCTTGCTTCTTCGAGGAGTCAGTAGTGTTTTGGCTGGCCACCAAACCTTGGATTCTTTAGTTTTTTCACTCCTTTCTTTTCTAGGTTCCATTGTTGCCCAGCTGTTTCTCCTCCAAGTGGCTTTCTCTTCATAATGCCTCCAGTAAATAGGATATCTTCAAAATGTCCTATTTATAATGGGTCACATCCACAGGAATGAGATTAAGAAAATGTTTGTTCTGAGTTATATAAATCAGCGTACCACAGTTTGTATGCTATTTATTTTTCCTTTTGCGTTTAAGGTCTTTGAAGTCATTATGGCGTAATAGGGAAGAATGTGACTTTAAACTAGATGACATGATTTTCTAGTAAGCCACTTTACTGGTGGTATAGCCATAGCAAGTTATCCAATGATTTTTTCACTTCAGTTTTTTTAAATCTGTAAAAATGAAAATAATATACATTTCATTGGATAACCTTTTTTTAGATTCATTTACTATATTCCAGAACTGTAGGGATTGAAAAAATTATTAACATTAAAAAGGTATCATTCTTCCCTTCATGTAAGTTCTTAGAAAGACAGATAGGTAAACATATTTAAATAAAAATATGCCCCTATTTAATGGAAAATGTTAGAGAGAAGTAACATATGTATGATACTATGTTTACATAGAATAAGGACTTCTGACAAAGATTGTAAAAGTGTAGTCAATGCCTGAATAGAGTCAGAAAGGAAGTAAGGATCCCTTGAGCCCAGGAGAATCTAGAGCAAAGGCATATCAGGCCAAACCAAGGGAACAGTATGTGCAGAGTTGGGCAGATTTCTTTATGGTTTGCAACCATGTGTGTGATATGTTAGAAAAACTGCAGGAAATGAGGCTGGAAGAGATGAGGTCAGGTCATGAATGACTGTGCAAGATGTGAAAGTATTAAAGATCAAAAACCTACAAAAAAATACTTAGTTATAATAATGATACGTGCTGTCATTTATTGAATGCTTATTATTGTGCTTGGCAATCTCAGCATTTTACTATGTTTTCTTATTTAGCCTCTCAATTTTGTGCTGTAGTGTTTTTTTGTGTGTGTTTTTTTAAACTTTTTTTATTAATTAAAAAATTAACAAAAAAAATTAAGATATCATTCCATTCTACATATACAATCAGTAATTCTTAATATTATCACATAGTTGCATATTCATCATTTCTTAGAACATTTGCATCGATTTAGAAAAAGAAATAAAAAGACAACAGAAAAAAATAAAACAATAATAGAGGAAAAAAAAAGATTATACATACCATACCCCTTACCCCTCGCTTTCATTTACCACTAGCATTTCAAACTGAATTTATTTTAACATTTGTTCCTCCTATTATTTATTTTTATTCCATATGTTCTACTCTTCTGTTGATATAGTAGCTAAAAGGAGCATCAGACACAAGGTTTTCACATTCACAGAGTCTCATTGTGAAAGCTATATCATTGTTCAATCATCATCAAGAAACATGGCTACTGG
>PVIY010050744.1:0-15381 GCA_004026745.1 Myrmecophaga tridactyla
AAAAAAGGAGGCCCCCTCCAGTCTTAATAGAAAGGTCCTTACCATGTTGTTTTAGTAATCCCAACAGCTGTCAAAGCCGTGAAGATCGTCCTATAAATTCACCACTCTCAGGTCAAAAGGGCCACTGCAGACCACCCCTGGGAATGCACCCCTGATCCTGAACACCTGAGATGCACCATCCTCCAGGAGCCACTGCATGCTTCTCCATCGCAGCTGAGATGAGCTGGCCAGCCCGCAACTGAGGAGTGACCATGATAGCCCTGCTCTAGCTCACTGGAAGCAGCTAGTCAACGCATTGCTGAAGCCTGAGGAGACCTCAGAGCCCTGCCTCAGTCACCCTGGAAGCTGACTGATCTATGCAGGGCCAAAAATTAGAAAATCAACACATGGACATCCCGGCCTGCCGGGTCTGTGGACTAACTGTCTTTTCTTGTTCTTTGCATTTGTCTTTCGTTTAGCAGTTTCAGCCCTCCTGGAAATAGGTCTCCTGGAGTTCTCACTGAAAACCAACTTTACTCTAATTTGATGGAATCCCTCTTACCTGGATAACTTCCCCTTTCCTAGCTGCTGCTCAAAGTGTGTGTCTCCCTCCATTCCTTCCCTGAGGCTGATTGTACATTCATGGGGTGGCTCTCCCCATAGCCAGCACCATGCACCTCACTCCTCTGTTTCTGCTTGGAATGGTCATAAGCCTTTCCAGGGGAAATAATGCATGCCAGGCATGTCTCAAGACTACCTATGTTGGAAAAAAGGTAAAAACTATAACCAGTATTCATGCCAGGGCTGTTCTCAAGCTTGAATTATTCTGTATAAACCCTAAAGGAAGATGCTCCAGTATACTATAATCCCACCTCACCAGGTTCAATAATGCTGTTTTCGTTACTCTAGGATGGCAAAACTGAGAAGACCTCCTGGGAGCTGGTGCTAACTTTATCTCTTGCCCAAAGTTATGAGCTAAGCCTTCACTGAAGAAAAAGAAAAAAGCCATGGGCTCCCAAAAGCATGTAACCAAAACTAATACCCCACCAGCAAGTGAAAAAAACCCCAAAGCAGGTACTGGGCATAGAAGCCAGGGGGGCATAGGCTGTCAAAGAGACAGATCAGACCCTCTCAGAGGTTGTTACTGCTCCCTCATTTGCATACCTCATATTACCCTGCTTGGCCCCGGAAGATGACTGGTTAGGCAAAGATGGGTAAGATTCCTCAGGGGAGGAACAACTTAAGACAGGCACACTCACAAAGGGGCCATCAGGAGAAAACTTGAGGCCAACAGAGGGAGGATACAGACCTTTACTCCCCCAACTTCACAGGGGCCTAAACCCTGCATGGCTACATTGTCTCCCATGCCCAGCTCAGATCGGAACATACCAACACCTGCAGCAAATAAATAAATAAAATGAAATATAAACGATGCTATAACCCCACCCTAAAAGTTGGGGAAGCATCAAAGCGGGGAAATGTAGCAGGCAGGCCTCCCCGTCTCTCTGGTTTAGCCTGTGCTCTCTGTGGAAAACTCCAAAACCCCCAGTCCTTGCAGGCAAGTGAGATAAGGCACATTCCTGGGATAGAAACTCCCTCCCCTAGCCTTCAAGAATGGGTGAAGATGCACGTAGGCAAGAGAAGACATTCCTGGGGTGGGGTCCCCTCAACGGTTCAGCTCTGGTCCATTCAACTTAAATCAGCCAGTCGTTTACCTTGTCCTTAACATGTCATACAGTCTATAAAAGCTAAGGTTGCCTTTTGTTCGGGGCTCAGACTTTCAGAGGCTACTCGGCTGAGCCCTATGGCCATAGTAAATAAAACCTGCTTCCTGAAACTACAGATCCTTAGTCTCAGCCTGTTCTAACGTTGCAAAACTTTCTTGGAGACCTGTGGCCTTGTTCCTGGTTTTTGCGCTACAATATCACAGTAAAATTGCACTTAAAATAGACAAACTGAACGATACAAGTGCTGGCGAAAATGTGGAGAGACTGTTGATAGGGATGTTGAATGGTGCAGCCCCTCTAGAGGGCAGTGTGCTGGTTCCATAGAAGGCTAAGTAAAGAATTCCTATATGATTCTGCAATCCCAATATTAGGTATACAGGTGGAAGAACTGATAGCAGGATCATGAATAGACATTTGCACAGTGGTGTTCACAGCAGCAATATTCATGATTTGCAATGGATGGAGGTGGCCTAAGGGTATATTGACTAAGAAATAGGAAGGAAAACTTTGGTGCATACCTATGATGAAATGTTGAGCAGCTTCAAGAAGGAGTGAAGCTGTTAGTCATGCAACAAGGTGAATGAGACCTGAGGATGTAACATTGAGTGAAATAAGCCAGGAATGAAAAGACAAATATTCTATGGTGTCTGTCCTGGTTTGAAAGGATTATGTACACTAGAAAAGCTGTGCTTTAATCTTGATCCTTCTCGTGGAGGCAACTCATTCTTTTAATTTCTGAGTAAGGTGAGAGATCTTGTTTTTCTGTACATATTAACATAATACCCAGATATATTCTATGGTATTTTGGGCAGAAAATAAAAAAGAGTTGGTAAAGTCCCCTTGAGGGACTGGGGGAAAATGTGGAAGTATTTATCTTCCCCACTGTGGAATTCCTAATATTATCTCAATATTAAGGCTTGTCCTTATGAAAGTTATTTCTACAATGGTGATGCTAAGTCTACTTATAATTACGCCTAAGAGTCACCCTCAGAGAACTCTTTTGTTGCTCTACTGTGGCATCTCTTTAAGTCAAACCTTGCAAAGAACTCAGTTTCCTCACCACCATTGGGGTATGACTCTAACGGGTGTTTCTCCCTGGAAACATAGGATATGCCTCCCAGGGATGAGCGTGGCCCTGTCATCATGGGATTTGAAATACTTTGTTGACAAAATGAGGAAAAGAAATGAGGCAAAATTCAGTTTCAGTGGTCAAGAGACTTCAAACAGAGTTGAGTTGTCCTATTGGAGGTTACTCTTAGGCAGACTTCACCTAGATATTAAATAATCCCACAGCATGCCAAGCCAAAAGTATTCCTTAAAATCCTAAGGGAAACCCTGGACTCTAACTAAGAATGTATAAAAGTTTTTCTTATAAAGTTTATTTTTTTTCAGAAACCATATGAATCCAAATTTTTGCTACCCCAGATAAGCTCTGAAACCCAGAGGTAACAGTTTCCCAAAGGACATCAACCAGTTTCTTTCCTTACATGGTAAGGTCAATACCCTTTTCCAGCATGAAAGTAAAATGGTCAATGCCAAGATTTCCCTGAAGATTGAGAGAATGATCAAATGAGAGGGGGAGGTGTCACTGGAAATAAGAATATAACAAACGATTGTAGCTACTGTCTCATATAGATATGTCACAACATTTTTGTTGTCTAGAATGTAAGAATAGCCAGAAGAAAATATTTGAAACTGTAGTAATCCACTAGACTTCATATTTGATAATGATTACATAACTATAGAGCTTTCATCAAGTGACCCTTTGATTGTAAAAACCTTGTGACTGACACTCCCTCTATCCAGGGTATGTGTAGATAAGAATTAAAATAAAGACATGTATAAAAACCAATAATAATAGTAGATTGGGAATATGGGGGGGGAATACCCATACGTAAACTATGGACAACCATTATAGTACTATACTGATATTTTTCATCAATTGTTAAAACTGTTAACTACTATTAACAAATAAGTAGAGTTACAAAAAAGGGTTATCATCAATTGTAACACACTCTCCACAGTCATGCACATGTTGATGATGGGCTGGTGTATGTGAATCTGTATTTTATGCCAGTGTTTTCCTTAAACAACAACTTCTGATAAAATAAAAACAAACCAAATGGAGCATCGAGGGGTGAACTATACATTTACAAAAATTGAAATGTCCCTGAATTAGATCTCAAAGAAAATTGACTGCAATAGAAACCAAAATGGAATGCAGAAAAAGCCATTAGATAATAAAAAAAATTATGCTTGTAGATTTTCCCTAATTCCTGCAGCTATTATAAGTAAAGCATTCCCTGCTATCATATTTCTTTCCTACAGCACAACTGATCTTCTCTGGATACTTCAAGTGATACTTTTATCCACTGACTCTGTTTCCACCCAAAGTAACAGATAAAATCAAAATGTCTGCACTCTGATACTCAAGGAGATGAAAGAGATATATAATCTGGGTTTGCATGATTTATCTTGAAGGTTCATGTTTGCATCCAATATTTCTCAGGAAGGTGATCTGAAATTGAAGGGAAAATGAGAATGTTGTCACTGGTGGAGGACCACTAAGAGATGCTTTCCAAGACCCTCTCATACAACTTTGGAACTCTGTCATTTGTTTCTCTTGGAAACTCAGCTCTTAGCAGGGGTGGAAGGATTCATTCCTCCTATGAATCACATACATGCCGTTTGACTCTGGCTACATTTCTATGGTGGATTCTTAGTGGTGAGGTCTCTGTTACTGCTTTCTACAGTGTATGAATTTAAATCTTGTTCTTTGTTTCTGATAGTGTTTATTCTGACTTTTCCTACTCTTGACAATTAATCTTCAAACAGAAAGCATGCATCTCTTTTGCATGTCTTCAGTTTTGCATGCAAAGATCCCAGTAAATGCCTATTGGATGTATCCAATGGAATAATATTGAACAGAGCATACTGACTCAAAATGAGTCTTCTCATCCTTCTAAATAGCATAACATAAAATTGACAGTTTGAAGACAAGAATTAAATCCGCTATTTCTACTGAAAAAATAATATTATTTTCACCTTTGAAATGGTGTTTATCTCTCACCATGATTCCTGAAAATTTCTTTTGCAGATATATAAATTTTAATGATATTTCAACATTTTCCTTCAAACAAAACCCAACACTGCACTTCTTTCACCAATAGCACACAATTTGATTATTTTTCCCTTGTATCCATGTATAGATTCTTCCAGAATAAAATTTAATTTTCTGTGAGAACAATTGAATTATAATTCACATTGAATTATAATTGTTATTACTTAATTTAATGGTTCTGGAGAATAAAAAAGATGTACTAACAATTCCAGGAATATTTTTCATCTGAGAAAAAATTGGAGTTGCTGGAATGGTAATAGAAGGAAAAAATCTTGAAGAGTTGGTGTATATGGCAGAATAGTAAGGGTTTCCATTACTCACTCAGGACATGATCTACAAAATATCTTTTCTTCAGAACATGTCTATGAGCTGAGTGTATTGGAAAGGAAACAGGAAGCCTTTGGAGATTTTGAAAGATACCATTGCCCTTCCTCCTGAAGTACACTCAAGTGTAAGTGAGTTTAACATCCAGTATGGCATCTGTATGATGTAGTGTGGCATGGATGAAGTGGACTATCCCTTAAAAGTATTTCTCCCTCCCTCTTGTTTTGGATCCTGTGTTGGAGAGGATGATGAAATAGCAGGTGCATATGTAATCAACACTTATGGGAAGGAATTCTTACTATCTGAATTGCAGAAAATATTGCATTTGCCAATCTAACACTTTAGTGGAGTCTTCCTGATTATACAGTGTTCCTGATGAGAACATAAGTATCACGTTTCCTGGCTGCACTGTTTTCAAGTGGTTTTGTTTTTTTTCCCAGTTCTTGTCAACTTGAAAGACATACCTCTAGGTTTTTCAAAGATATTGAGAGTATATGCCTATTAAATTTCTTCACAGATTTTTGGAGACTTTTTTTGAAAGAGATTTCTGCTTAAAGAAAAAGTGTTAATGCAAGTAAATTATTAAATACAGGAACTGATTGCAAATGCATTGGTCTTCCTGGGTAAGATTCTGGGAATTGATACATGAACTTGCTGGAAGTAAGACCACAATGATGCTGTGTACTTTGGGTAAATGTATACAACTAATGCATGTTTACCAATGAGAAAGTATGATTCACAAAATATCCTTTACACTCATCCCTAAAAAAGTGCTTATCAAAGACTTTTGGAAAACTGTCTGGTTTATGTGATAAATATTTTGTTGAGAATTCACACTCATTGAATGTGGAGTAAGGTGGGTCTTTTTTTTCCCAGAGAGACATAAAAAATGACAAGCTGAAAATGTTAATCCTCAGATTATGGCACAATCAAAATGAAGAAATTTGCAATGCTGCATGAATCAAATCTCTTTACTCAGTAAATTACATTTCTGAAGGGGGTATGACAAAAACAGAGTCTGATATTTGGGTTAATATATTGCAATGTAAATGAATTCACAACTCTGCAAAAGATATAAAGTGAATTAAATAAATGACCACATCTTTTTTCACTAACTGGACATTACCTCGAGTCATCTCTCATCTCAAAATATCACTCTAATTTACCAGTGGCTCTGATGAAGAAAGCATTAGTGGTATTCTACCACACAAAGAACATAGGACATCTACAAAATACCGTGACATTATTACATAATATCTTGCATTAATGGTTTAAAAAGACACAGTGGCAGTGGGAAAATGACACAAATTACTTTTCAGGATTGGTAAAGGAGGCCTATGATTGAAGGAAATGCTAAGGAAAAGTTATCTAAAAATGTCCCTACTTATGTAAATAATTCTTAAAGAGCAAATTTGCAGCCCTGAAATAAATCCAATGATAGTAAAACCATTAAAGACTGAAGAATCAGGGGCTGTAATGGCTCTTGTATCCTCACCTAACTTTTATGGAACTCTACATCAGAAAGTCACAGATGGTAATGGATTTGGCTTATTGAACTTCATCATGTTGTGACTCAAGTTCAGGATGTGCCCTGTTTCAAGAGCTGATTAATGCAACACTGGCATAGGGCATAGAGCATTTGAAATGACAAATGTTTTTCACTGACAGCATATAACACAAGGGCAGTTTATTTCTGCTTTCAGGAAGGCAATACACTTCCAACCCTCAAGTAATTACAATAATTTTATGTGTCCATAATGACCTGTATTAAACATTTACTACTGAATATTCAGGCAGAACAGTTTGGTTCAATACTGAATCCTTGGAATGTATTCCTAGATGTCAAGTGATTTAAAAAATACAGAATAAACAAGTTTTTTTCATAGATAAAAAGTAGAAATAAATTCCTAGTAATAAAGCAAATAGCGTATTACATTTATCTACACTGATAAAAGTAATTTGATTTACATTTGATTTACATTTCCCAGTATTTAACCTCTGTTAATGAAGAGTAAATTTCTGAACTTGAGGCAATGTGTCCCCTAAAGGGAGACTTTCTCACCTGGAAATTATTATTAAGGTGTCCTTTATGTCCTTGTTTCTAAGATCATAGATAAATGGCTTCAGCATGGGAGAGACCACAGTGTCCATCATGAAAGCTATTGCAGTTGCCCTTGTGTTTTGTGTAGTAGCAGAACTAAGATACAATCCAAGAGCTGTTCCATAAAATAAGGACACCACTGAAAGATGAGACTCACAGGTAGAAAATACTTTATACTTGCCTATATGTGATGAAATTCTCAAAATAGAGCATGCAATCTTAGAGTAAGAGAAAAGGATGCCAGTGAGTGGAATAACACCCAGAATTCCACTTGCAATATTCATCACTAGGTCATTGAGGAAGGTGTCAGAACATGCAAGTTGGATTACCTGAGATCCAAAAAAAAAGTGAGAAATTTCCAACTCTGTACAAAAAGTCAGTCGCAAAACCATTAGGCAATGCAAAAGAGTGTTCAGAACACTCAGCATCCATGACACCAGCAGCAGGAGACCACAGAGCCTGAGGTTCATGATGACCATGTAATGCAGTGGGTGACAGATGGCCACGTAATGGTCATAGGCCATCATGGTTAAGAGGATGTCATCTAATCCTGCAAAAAACATGAAAAAATACATCTGGGTGAGACAGTTTCCATAACTTATAGTTTTGGTCTCTGTCTGGATGTTCACCAGCATCTTTGGGACAGTGATGGAGGTGAAATAGATGTCTGAAAAAGACAGGTTAGCAAGGAAGAAGAACATGGGTGTGTGCAGGTGGGCATCTGAGATGGTGGCCAGGACGATGAGCAGGTTCCCAATGAGAGTGACCAGGTACATCATCAGGAACAGAGCAAACAGGAGGAGCTGCTGTTCTGTGTCTTCTGAGAGTACCAGGAGGATACATTCTGAAACACGTGTTTCATTCTCTAAATCCATGTAAGTCATGAAACTGCTGGAATAGAGACCAGAGAAAGGTAGATTTGGGTGCAAGCAGCTCTCAAGAAATTAAGATCAATGCTATGGTTTGTACTGAAAATATATTGACGTAATTAATTATTATTAATTATATAGAGATTTAGTGTCCTTTGTCTGAAAATATCAGGATAAACCAAAGTTCATGTTTCTCCTTGATGGTATTGCTAACAAGTCATCCTTGTCCTTAATATTCAACTTTTTCCCAAGGCAATATGTTCTACCTCAAATGCTCTTAGACTTTATTTCAATCAAAAATCATTTGCCAAGTTATTTTCCACTATGTGATGAAAATGTTGGGATATGGATATTGATGATGATAGCACAATATTTTTATTGTCATCAATATTGCTAAATTACACTATGAAAAGGCTAGAATGAGAAATTTGAGTTGAATACAGATTACTACAATGATATTTAAAATAATGAAAAAAATTTCCATTTGTATAGTGGAAAGATCAAAACTTTTATTATGCCATTTCTTCTCCACCTGATCCATACTTTCAACTCAACCCCATTCCCAAGGTCAAGAGGTTAGTTTGTGGATATTTGACAAAATAATTTTAAAGTTTATAAGGAAAGTCTAAAGTCCTAGATTACCTAGAGAATACTGAAGAAGAAGGAAGTTGTACAACCAATACTACCTGAGTTCAAGTCTAACTATAAAGACACAATGAATAAACCATGTTGTGTTGGTGAAATAGACACATGAACTAATCTGTGAGAACTCAGTGGACATGCAAACAGATGTTAAGGAACACAAAAATAGACCCACAGAAATACAGTCAACTGGCCTTTGACTAAGGGGCAAGAGCAATTTAATGGAAAATGTAAGATCTTTTCAATAAATGTTGTGGAACAATGGCATATACAGGTGGAAAACAAAAAAGGAATGTAGACAAACATTGTATACATTTCACAAAAATTAACTCAAAATGAATCCTGTACTCAAAATTAAAATGTAAAGTATATTACTTCTAGAATAAAACATCCAAGAAAATCTGGTGGTCTGTGCTTTGGTGGTAAGTTTTTTAGAAATAGCACCCAAATCATGATCCATGAGAGAAGGACATTTATTTATTGGGTTTCATTAAAATATAAAACTTATGCTCTATGATCGATACTGATAAATGACTTGTATTCATATATACAAAGAACCCTTAACACCCATCGATAAAAAACATAACACCCAATGAATAACCTCGGCAAAGATCTGAACAGAAATGGAAATGAAGAAGATGTGCAGATGGCAAATAAGTATGTAAAAATAAGTTCAACATCATTTGTCATTAAGGAATTGCAAAATTAAACTGCAGTTATATACCATCACACACTTCTTAGAATACCTGAGGACCTAAATGATGACAATACCATGGGCTATTGATAATGGGGAGCAGTACAGACTCTCATTCACTCCTAGTAAGAACTCAAAATGATGCCACCAGAAGACAGTTTGGTAGTATTTAGCCTACTAAACTTAGTCTAACCATTCAGTCCAGAAATTGTGCCCTTAAGTATCCAGCTGATTTGAAAACTTAAATCCATGCAAAAACATATACATGAATGTTTTAAAGCAGCTTCATGTATAATTTCCAAAATCTGAAAGCAACCAAGATGTCCTTTAAGGTCAATGGATAAACACACTTGCCTATATCTATACAACGGATAAAAATGAATGTTCCCTGTAGTCAAAAAACTCAAGCACGCATCTAACATGATTACTAGTCATTGAAACAAAGCAGTATAAACATCCTGCATACATACAATGTCAATTATATGAGTTTATGGATTAGTACAAATAATAGAGACAATAGAATGAACAGTAGTTTCAAGGGATTGGGGAGACGGAAGGAAGATTGAATAGGTGAATCAGAGAGCACTTTTTAGAGCAGTGAATGTATTCTCTATAATTCTAAAATTATAGCACACCTGAAAAATATCCAGGTCATCAAAAACAGAGTCTAAGAAACTGTCATTTATAACATATAGATGTAATGCGATATTGTGGATGGAAGATGTTCAGAATAAGCAAAAATGGGTGTGATTTTCTGGAAATTGTCTCTACTATCCTTGCATTTTTTCTGTAAGTCACACACTGCTTTTTAAAGTGATTTATTTATTTAATTAATTATTTTTTTTTGCATGGGCAGGCACGGGGAAGCATTCTGCCACTGAGACACCATTGTACTGCCCCCACGCTGTTTTTAAAATCACATTTTTGAAGAAGCAAAATTATTAGTGAAATGCAAAAATCTAGGAACAAACTCTGAGCTTCATTCCAGATGTGAGTATATGCCTTGGAAAAGAATATGACTCTGATATAAGTCTCAATTCATCTCCCATTAGGTCAGAAAAGAAATATCAATTTCATTTAATAATTGACAGAATTAAGAAAAAATAATGACAATAACATATCTGGCATTGCACTTAGTGTTAATGAAGAATATTTTTATATGCTGCAATTCAACCGCACCCATACTCATTTCCCAAACCTTCAAGCCCACTGCCACTGTGCTATTTCCAGCCCTCATCACTTCCCCAGGAGTTTGTCAACAGAAACTAATGCAGAACTCTCTGCAGGGCAAGAATTTTCTTGAACATCACCTTTGAAAAACCCTGCACTGACTCCCCAATAACTTCAAACATAAATATCAATCTTGTGGAGAAAACTCAAAGGTCTCTGTTATCTAGCTGCTGACAACATTCCCATACTCATGTTGCTTTTCTCACACCCTTCCTACCATTGTTCATTAGATATTAAGATCTACTTTTAAACTTGACCACACCTTAAAAATACATTAATTGCACATTTGTGTCCCTATTTTCTTTTCTTGGTGGGTTTATATCCTCTTCTCCTCTTAGAATTGCTAATGTAAGGAAAGTATTCCTCCTGCCAGGCTCAGTACAATTCCCGGCATCCTTGGGAATCCTTTACGAACCTCAACAGAGGAGTCCAAACTTTGGATCCACTTCACCAGTATTTTAGTTTCCACCTCAGGATATTACATGTGCTCATATGTATGTTTGTTGCTATATTTAGATGTAATGTCTTTGAAATAAAGAACATTGTCTTACTCATTCATTTATTCTGAGAGTAACACTTAGTGCCTACCATGAAGGAATTAATGAATCGGTTTGTGTTGAATGATTTTAAGAAGAAATTGATGAATGTGGTTAACAAGATACCTCCATGCAGTAAGCCCGTGGGTGTGACTAACATTGCATGAGACAGATACGGGAAAGAAGACGCTTTAGTGTTTTCATCGTCTCCCTCAACCACCAGCTTTTTACTTGAGTAGGACTTTGGACAATTTTCTCACTGTGTTATCCTTGTTGGTGTCTTTAAAGTTACTCTCAGTAAATGGGTTCCTGGACTTATAATACATTCCCCGCACTAATTACCAGACCTGTGACTCACACTAAAATTATCAAAGAATCATCTGAGTCCACCAAAGCAGGTTCTTCCTGGAATGATGGATGAAGTTTGAAGCTCTGCTCCCAGGAAGCACAGGAAGATGTAAATACTTATGAGGTCTCCAGAAGGCAAAATTATGTTTCTATCTTACTAGAGATTGTTAAAATAGACTTGAGGCAGTGTATGCAAGGCATTTATGTTTCCATGCTTTTATGAATTTAATTCCCATGAACCTCATAAATGAAGCATTATTTTGTCTCTCTGCTCCCTAAGATATTTAGTTCTCTGGAGGCAAAGGTAATGCAATGAAAACTTGGGTCAGTTTTAACCTTTGGGAGAAAGCTTTGGGGCTTCATGTTCATCTCTTTTCCCTATGGTCTCTTTCTGTGAGGTCACTGGTCTTTGGCTGAAAGTTTTCCCATAATGATTTTCTTATGACTTGTTCTGGGTGCACTACAATATCTTGTCTCTGATTTCTCTTTTCATATATTTGATCTGATTTATGGGGCTGCCCTCTCTTAATAAGGCTTATGCTTATTTCACTCATTTTCCTTCTCCCCTTTAGTTAGCAATATCTGTTCAACTCACTCAATTATGTATTTTCAGTCATTCAACAAATATTTATTCAGCAAAACTGTATGGCAATCACTAAGTAATTCTCTGAAAATGAAGGAAGAGTAATATATTTTGCCTCCTGTCAAACAGCAGTCATGGAAATAAATACAGCACCTGATTGTAGTACTGAAGTCTTGGTGAAGTGTAATTTCTTATGAATGAGGATCGACTTTTAGATTTCTGCTAAAATGGATCTTGGGGCTCAGATAGGGTTCATGTTCAAACTATAGATCACTTTGGATATTACTGTCACCTTCATAATATTCATTATTCCTTTGAAAGAAAGAAGGTGTCCTGATATTTATGTAGGTCCTGTCTAATTTCCTTCAGCAGTGTGCTATAATATTCCATGTACAAGTGTCTCACCTCTTGAGTTAAAATTATCCATAGTTATGTTGTTTTTTAATGCTTTGCTGAATGATTTTTTTTAAAAACTTCCAGCTAGGAACTAACTTGACTAGTATAGAAAACACAACAGATTTTTTTCATATAATCTTGGAACTTGCATTTGGCTGGATCCATCTATGAGTTCTATGAGTTTTCTCCTGGATGAATTTCTATTTTTTATATAAAGGTCATGTTGTCTGTGAATACAGACAGTTGCACTTCTTTCTTTCCAATTTGGATGCCTTTTATTTCATTTCATTGCCTAATGTATTTGGCTAAACTTCCTGTATAATACTGAATGGCAATAGTAAAAATGAACTTCCTTCTGTTGTTTAAGACCTCAAGGGGAAGGCCTGGACTCTTTCAGCTTCAAGTATAACATTAGCTGTATTTCCTAAGGCTTGAAATGAGACTCTATAAGGGTTTCATGCACTAGGTTTGCCTTTTTGGAATTTATAATTCCCAGAGGGTTCATGGGTCAGATAAATCCTGAAAACCAGAGGGACAAGCCTCTCCAAGGTTATCAGTGAATTACATCCCTCATCTTTTAGTGTGGACACCCCTTCTCAGCATGAAAAGGACAGAACTGACATTCCCGAAATACCCCTATATGTTGGGAGAAAGATTAAAGGAGAAGGAGGAGGTATAACAGAGAAAATGGGATTCAACAAATGATAATACTACTGAATTATTAATATTCCTTCTAGCCACCAGTGTTTTTGAGTAGCTGGAAGGAACAATCTGAGATGATGGAATGGTAGCACATGACAAATTCTGGGATCTATTCTGTAACTACTTGTTGAAATGGGATTTGAAAATTATTGCTTTTGTCTCATTTTGCTTTGTACATATGCTATTTTATACAATAAAAGTGCTAAAATATATATTAGCTGCATTTTTCTATGAATGCCCTTCATCATACTGGCAAAGTTACCTCGTACTGTTGCTTTCCTGAGTGATTTTATAGAGAATGGGCATTGTCTTTCGTCAAACACATTTTCTGCATCAGTTGAGACTACGTGATTTTTTCCCTTTCATTCTGTGAATGTGGTGTATTACATTGATTTTTCTATTTTGCACACCTTTGTATTTATGAGATCAACCCCACTTGGTTACAGTGGATAATTTCTCTACTATTCTGTTTGATTCAAATTGCTAGCATTTTGTTGAAAATTTCTGCATCTTTATTCATCAGGGCATTAGTTTTTCTTTTTTTATTATGTCTTTATGTTGCTTTGGTGTCACAATAATGTTAGCCTCATAGTATGAGATAAGAGTTCCTTCCACTTAGATTTCAAAATATTTCAGTAGTACTGGATTTAATTTTTCTGCGATGTTTGATGGAACTCACTATTGAAACTATCTGGTCCTGGACTTCTCTTTTTGGTAGGTGTTTGATTACTGATTTAATTTCTTTATTTATAATGGGTCTGCTGAAGTGTACAATTTCCTCTTGAATCAATTTATGAAAGTTAAATTTGCAGGAAGTTCTCCATTTCTTCTAGTTTATCCAGATTTTTGGCATACAATTGTTCATAGTATTCATTTCCAAACCTTTTAATTTATTCAATATCTATTAATAATCCCATTTCATTTTGGATTTTAGTAACAAGTTTCCTTTATTTCTTTATTTTCAGTGTAGTTAAATATTTGCAATTTTATTGATCTCTTCCAAAAAGCAACTTTTAGTTTCATTGGTCTTTCAATTGTTTTTCTCTTCATTTAATTGAACTCCAATATGCTAATGCTTAATGTTTCCTTCCTTCCACTAGCCTTAGATTCTGTTTGTTCTTATTTTCTCGTTCCTCCAGGTATGATTTTGGTCTTTCTTCTTCTTAAATATATGCATCTGTAGATATAAATCATCCTCTGAACCATCATTTTGCTGCAGCCCAAAATTTCTGGTATGCCATGGTTTCCTTTCCATTTGCCTCAGATATTTTCAGGTTCCCATTATGATTCATTTTATTTATTTATTTATTTATCTATTTATTTATTTTTGGGTGCATGGTCCCGGAATCAAACCCGGGTCTCCCGCATGAAAGGCGGTCATTCTAAGCACTGCACCACCCGTGCATCCTGATTTATGTTTGCACCCTTTGATTGTTGGAATTTGTTGCTTACCTTCCACATATCTGTGTATTTTCCATTTCATTCTCTTATTGATTTCTAGCTTCATTCGACTGTGGTCAGAGAAGATGCTTTGCATAATTTCAATTTTTTTAATCTGTTGAGACTTGTGTTGTTAACAAATATCTGGTAAATCCCAGAGAATTATCCATGTGTACTGCAGAAAATCTGTATTCTACTGCTTTTGGCTTAGAAATCAATAGGAGAATTCAATGGAAAATGCACAAATACTTAGAAGTTAAACAACAAACTCAAACAATCAAAGGGTCAAAAAATAATCACAATGGAAATCTGGAAATATCTTGAGACAAATGGAAAGGAAACCACAGCATACAGAAATTATGGAATCTGGCAAAATCACTGTTCAGAGGATGATTTATAGATGTGGGTGCTTATATTAAAAAAGAAGAAAGGGGTGTGCAAGTGATTCAGTGGTAGAAAGAGAGGAAGGTTATTACTAAAATCCAAAATCTTATCCTGGAGGTTATTCTTACGCATTAAGTAGATATCACCTTGTTGCTCAAGATGTAGCAGAGAGGCTGGAGGGAACTGCCTGATAATGTAGAGCTGTGTTCCAGTAGCCATGTTTCTTGATGATGACTGAACAATGATATAGCTTTCACAATGAGACTCTGCGAATGTGGAAACCTTGTGTCTGATGCTCCTTTCAG
>PVIY010050745.1:0-16029 GCA_004026745.1 Myrmecophaga tridactyla
GTGCCTTAACTCCACTGCCCCAGGACCATGCTTCCTGGTAACTATTGTTCCTCAATTGACCCTCTACGGGGAGTCCAAACTAACTTGACTACTGCCCTCTCCTCGCTCAAAAAGGGCTGCCTTTCTTCCTATCCTAGTAGGCATCAGCCTAACTGCTTCAGTCGCAGCCTCAGCCACAGTGGGAGGGGTGCTGGGACACAATATTTTAACCTCTCAAAACTTTGAAACTTGACTATAGGTAGCCCTGGAATCAACATCAGATTCCCTCTCCTCTCTACAATGCCAACTCACCTCACTAACCCAGGTAACTCTTCAAAATTGACAGGCCTTAGACTTGCTGACAGCCAAAAAAGGAGGAACATGTATATTCCTCCAAGAGGAATGCTGCTATTATGTCAATGAGTCAGGTCTGGTGGAACAAAATATTCAAACCCTAAACAAACTAAGAGACAATCTCTACCACAGAAAACAAGGAACCAACTCTGCCTTAAGCTGGTTTTCTTCTCCTCTGGTGACATGGCTCCTCCCGCTACTAGGACGAGTTATCCTAATCTGTCTCTTTTTCCTCCTAGCTCCATGCCTCCTCAACTTCCTTCAGGGACACATGAAGGAACTATCCGGAGTAGCAGTCAACCAAATGCTCCTGCATCATTATCATCACCTGCCTTCCTCACCAAATTCCTACAGCCAGCCTCCCAACTCCCCTGGCCATGACGGTTCTGGCCTATAACCCGATGCCACCCCATTACAGCAGGAAGCAGCCAGAAAGATCTTGGTGCCCTATTATCACAAAAAGGCTGGAATGTTAGGTCAGGGGAATGGGGAAGGGTACTGCAATTGGAGCTGCGGAGGCTGTGTCACCCCTCCCAACCTGACTTCCAGAACTAATGAACTGCCCCTTCCAGATGTCACCTGACCTCCATCCTTAAAAGCTGCCCATGCCGAAGCCCACGCACTGACTTACCTCCCTCCATCTTGTATTTGGTGAGCTCTTCCTGGGAGTGCAGAAATAAACTCGCCCGCTTTAAATTTCCTGGTCTACCTTCCTTCTTTCTCACCCTTTTGCCTCTGAAACCTTTCAGTACTCTTCAATTCTGTGCCCTCCTCCAGACCTCCTTCTCCTGTCTTTTATTTTCAACCAGCAGAACTCCTTTTACTATTTCTTGTAGGGCCAGTCTCTTGTTGACAATTTCTCTCAGGACTTCTTTGTGAAAATTTTAATCACCCCCTCAATTTTGAAGGACAATTTGGCTGGGTACAGGATTCTTGCCTGGACATCTTTCTCTTTCATGATCTTGAATATATAACACTGCCTTCTCACCTCCAGGGTGCTAATTGAGTAGACTGAACTCAGTCTTATTTGATTTTCCTTATATATCATAGATTTTCTCTTGCTGCTTTCAGGATTTTCTGTGTCTCTTGAACATTTGACAGACTGATTAGTATGTGCCTTGAGGAAGGCCTATTGGGATTTATTCTGTTTTGGAGTCCTTTGGGCTTCTTTTTAGTTTTTTTTTACTAGGTAAGCATCTACTTTATTTCTATTGAAAACTGCTTATATCTCAGGGACAGAACAGCAAGGGGACCTCATCTGCCAGTAGCTTTCACTGATTGGACTTTGGACCAACCCTGTTCTGAAGAATTTAGGTAGTCCTCACCAACAACTTTAATTGACATAGATGCTATTAAGTCCTGTTAATCCTGGCCCTTTGACATTCTCAGCCTTGTACTCAATGCACATTTTACTTGAGCCTAGCTGTAGAAGTTGATTATAGGGTGATCTTGCCAGCTTTTGCCTAACCATATCTAAAAATCTAATTCACCTTTACAAGCCTCTGTTTATGTGAAACTTTTAGGCTCACAAAGCTTTAGTCACATGCCTGACAGTACTAAAGCACTGTGCCATATATTTTCCTAAACACATCACAGCAGCAGATTTGCTAAGTGAGCTAGGTGCATCTCACAGCTCATGACAGAAGCCAGTATGCCAAATAGATCATGGCCCTTAAACTGCTCCAGGGCAAAGCCAGAGCTCCCTCCACTATCCCTGCAGACATCCCACTTCATTTAACTGGACCTGCATGGCATACTTTCCTCACATAAGGGTTGGCTCAGGACTCATGGTGATGCACAGCATGCCGTCAGTCAACTCGAGGAAGAGGAACATTCAAGGGACACATACATGGGACACATCCCAAGTAGCAACCACCACTCTTGTCCTACCAAATGTTCCTGCTTCAGGTTTAAGGGCTGATGCCTTCTTAAACCCTCCATGCAGTTTTGCCCTCCCGCAGCCTGAGCCGCTTGTTGCTCACGGTTAAAGGTGCCACCTGTGGTGAGTGGGTGGCCCCAGTTATGCACAAGCACGTGCTCTGGCCCTGCAGCTTAACCCCATGCCATGCACAGGTATGGCCCTTTGGGCTGCTTTGACTTGTATATTTATGTTCTTTATGAGGGTTGGGAAGTTTCCCCCATTATATCCCCAACTACTCTTCCTAGCCCTTTACTCCTCTCTTCTTCTGGGACACCAATGATTCTTATATTTTTGCCCTTTGCTTTGTCTATCATTTCCCTAAGTTCACACTGAGTTTTTTCCACCTTCTTTGCTGTTTGCTGTTTTGAGTCTTCAAAGTCAATTATCCTGTCCTCTGTATCACTTTTTCTTTCTTCTGTCTCTTCAAATCTGGTGTTGTGTGCCTCTTATTATGTTTTTAATTTGGTCAGAGTCTTCAATCTCTATGATTTCCATGATTTTTCTATTTATTCTTTCAAATTCTTCTTTGTGCTCTTCTACTATCTTCTTGATCCCCTTTATGTCATTTGCTATCCCACTTATTTTATTAAGTAGAGTTGTATGAACATCTTTGATTAGTTGTTCCAATGTCTGTGTTTCCTCTGGTGTTTTAATTTGTTCATTAGGCAGGGGTAGTTCATGTCTGCATTGTGACATGCTTAGTGATTTTCTGCTGTCTTCATGGCATGTAAATATCTTGATTGATTTACTTTGGGAGTTGATTTCTTTCAGTCATCTAAGGCCATGTTTTTATGGGATGGTTGTACAGCAGTGAGCAGGGCACACGGTGGAGCACTGAGTAAGGTGATTTGTTTCAGGGCAGGTATGGGCACAGGTCAGGGATGTTATGCTGATGCTTGTGAATGTGGGCACCCAGTGGGAGGGAGGATGTAGCTGTGTGGGTGCACCAGTCTGGGGGTCATAACCCTGGTGTGTGCTGGTCTAAGGCACAGGGCCCTGTGTGCATGCCTAGAGCTGTTGCAGCAGGTCAGCATTATGCCTTCATGAATTGGTGGCAGCTGTGACCCAACTGCACAGATCAGCACTTTCTCAGAGCTGGGAAGTGATGCTGATGGCTGTAAGCATGTGTAGTTCTAGAACTGCTATAAAGTGTGATTCCCAGAGCTGAATGATGTGATTGGGGGCCTGTACACATACATGGGCCTGGGAGTGCTGTAAATGGATGCACTGGGCTCAGAGAGGGGTAGTGAGGCTGTGCAACACTATTGGTGGGGGGACAGGGGCAGCCTAGCTATGGAGGCTAGTGCCTGCAACATTTATGTGTTGGCAATAGCCTGTAGGGAATGGGGAGGGGGAGGTAGTGCTCAGGAGGTGTGCAGGAGAGGTGGGTTAGGCTGCACTTGGAGTGGGGCTGTGAGGCTGGTATGTGCAGTGGGGGCTAGTGGGGTGTGGGTGCCTGGAGCACAGGGGATGAGAGCAGGTGATGGAGTTCAGGTGCATGGGGTGTGGGGTGAGTTACCAGTCACAGGGCTGCACTGGTGAGGGTAGTGTGCCCACGGAATGTGGTCTGGCTTACTTCCTAGTCCCATGTTCCTGTCCATGCACTCCTGTGGGCTCTGCAGCTCTGTGCATCTGCCTCCATGCCAGGCTCCAGCCTCCTGCCTCTCAGTTCCTCAGCCTCTGCAACCAGGGCTGCCACATGTGGTGCAGAAGGCTCTCCCCGATCACCCACACCCCAGTACTGCCACCTCAGTTGTCCTCCTGTCCCTTCTCTAACTTTTCCATGGAGCAGGGCTAATCTCAAACTGCTCTAATTGGCCATCTTCCCAGAAGTAGGACATTTTCCTGTAAGTCCAAGATCAGTTTTAATGTAAATAAATACTTTCTAGGACTATTTACCTTACCATTTATGGTTTTACCACTGAGGAAACTCTATAGGAGTAGGAAACCTTTGCAATTCCTATGGGGATTAGTAGGAGCATTGATAGGAACTTTGAGATCACAGTACCAGATAGAGGAAATAGATGTTTAATTGGAAGATTTAGAAGAACATAACATAATTACAATGTCCATATCATGGCAGCTCTCTCACACTTAGGATTCAAATTAAAATGTACATTTAATTATGGATTACACTCAGGAACACAGAAATAAGGTAGAGGAATAATTGGACACTTAAAACAGGTCAGATGGATTTTAACACTCAGAAGATTAAGAAAACTATTTTAAAAATACAGATAGAAAAGCAATATAATATATTGCAACAGACCATAAAAGATAAGTGGGATGTTTTCAGACTAGCATCTGTAACAGATAGATAATGGCCACCAAGTATTGCCTATAATATGATTAGATACAAATTGGATGAGAATAATGATAATGGATGTGATTACTTAGGAACATGTGAAATGTGACTGTTAGCCTTAAAAGGAAGAATATGAAAATCAGGATATCACATTTCCACAATACCCCAATTTCAAAGAGGAATGTGAATGCTTAGGGCTGATCAAAACCCACAGAAATAGAAGGTATACAGATAAAAATGCAGTAAGAAAGAACAGACATTAGGTGTTTACCATTACCTAATCCCTAGCTACACAGTGATACCATAAATAAATATATCTATGACTTAAGTTGAAATGTCAGAGAAACCACTAGTATATAATCCAGGTAATTGGACTATGATAACATATTTTAAAAGTAAAAGAAATATAACGTATTGGAATAAGGGAATTGTGCTGGTTTGTGTGTTATGTACCCCAGAAAAGCCATATTCTTTAATCCTGATTCAATTTTGTTGGGTGGGATCTTTTTTATTAAGTTGTGTCCGTGGAGATGTGACCTACCCAGTTGTGAATGGGACCTTTCAATTACGTGGTTTCCATGGAGATGTGTCTCCAGCCATTCAAGTTGGGTCCCTTAATGGAGTCCTTTACGAGGGAACCATTTTGGAAATAGCTCAGAGCTGACAAAGAGGCTTTTGGAGATGCAGAAAGAAAATGCCCCAGGGGAAGCTGTTTAAAACCAGAAGCCCAAGGACCAGAAGATGCCATCTACATGCCTTCCCAGATTGACCTTTCTTGAGTCAAGGTATCTTTCTCTGGATGCCTTAGATGGAAATTTTTTTGGCCTTAGAACTATAAACTTGCAACTTAATAAATTCCTTTTATAAAGGCTAACCCATTTCTGGGTATTGTATTTCTGGCAGCATTAACAAATCAAAACAGGAAGGAAGGTGGAATTTCTCCTATAAGGTTGTGTCAAATTCAACACATTAATAGTGATTACAATAGACTTTTATGACTTTGTCATAAAAGATAAAGGAATTCTAAGGTTGAACAATGGGGTATATCATATTTCTAAGAAGGAATTAACTCTAATTAATGCTAATAAAACATTGACAAAACATAATCAACACTTGAAGGAAGAGATGAAACAGATCTCCTCATGGAAAAGGTGATACATGAGATACACCTTTGAAAACTAATGGCTGTTCTAAATACTGTCTATATTGAGAGAAAAAAGCTTTGCAGCTGGAGATGAGCCCTTGCATGTTGATTAGTGTTATAGAAATTGATATTTATTGGAAAAATTGTCAAGGTAACATATTTGGATGGCATGGAAAGTTAAACTTTTGAAAATTCAGAGAATGGATGTTTGAACATATGAAAGAAATTATAGCTGCTATTATATTAGCTGTACTAAGAATATAGTGTTGAACAAGCTTATAAAAAGTATGTGCAAACTATGTGATGATACTCTGAGGCAGTAATTGAATACTGTGGATGGTTTGTATGGTGTGTGAATTTATCTCAATGAAACTATTAAAAAACATTTCAAAAAAGTGTGAGAAAATATTGTGATCCCTATTACAAGGAGTTAATAATAGAAGGATATGTGGGAAAAATGTACCTATTGCAAACTATAGACTATAGTTAACAGTAATATTTTAATATCCTTCCATCAACAGTAAAAAATGTACCACACCAATACTATGAGTCAATAATAGGGGGGTATAAGGTTTATTAGCATTTTCTCTTTTCCTCTTTTTATTTCTTTTTTTGGAGTAATGAAGATATTCTAAATTTGATCATGTGCATGTATGTGCAACTATGTGATGATACTGTGAGACAGTGATTGTATACTTCTGATGTTTTTAAAAAAAATTTTATTAATAAAACCAATCAACATACAAACATGGACATTCTTAACATATGAACATTCCATAGTTGGTGTGCAATCAACTGCTCATAATATCATCACATAGTTGTATATTCATCACCATAATCATTTCTCAGAACATTTACATCACTCCAGAAAAAGAAATAAAAAGAAAAAAGAAAAACTCATACATCCTGTTCTAGTTTGCTAGCTGCTGGAATGCAACACACCAGAGATGAATTGGCTTTTAATAAAAGGGGATTTATTTCATTAGTTCTTAAGAGGAAAGGCAGTTAACTTTCATCTGAGGTTCTTTCTTACATGGGAAGGCTCAGGGTGATCTCTGCTGGCCTTCTCTCCAGGTCTCTGGGTTCCAACAACTTTCCCCAGGGTGCTTTCTTTATGCATCTCCAAAGGCCTGGGCTGAACTGTGAGTGCTGAGATGAGGTATGCTGAGCTGCTAGGGCTGTGCTACATTGTGCTCTCTCATTTAAACTTCAGCCAATTAAGTCAAACATCATTCATTGCAGCAGGCACACCTCCTAGCCAACTGCAGATGTAATGAGCAACAGATGAGGTTCATGTACCATTGGCTCATGTCTACAGGAACAGAACTAGATGCCTTCACCTGGCCAAGATGACAAGTGAATCTAACTACCACACATACCATACCTCTTACTCCTCCCTCTCATTGACCACTAGTATTTCCCTCTACCCAATTTATTTTAACATTTGTTCCCCATATTATTTATTTATTTTTACTCCATATTTTTTACTCATCCATCCATACCATAGATAAAAGGAGCATCAGAACAAGGTCTTCAAAATCACAGTCACTTTGTGAAAGCTATATCATTATACAATCATCTTAAAGAAAGATGGCTACTGGAATACAGCCCTATAGTTTCAGGCACTTTTCTCTAGCCTCTATAATACACTATAAACTAAAAAGGTGATATCTATATAATGCATAAGAATAACCTCCAGGATAAACTCTCAACTCTATTTGAAATCTCTCAGCCACTGACACTTTTTCTTTTGTCTCATTTCTCTCTCCCCCCTTTTTCATTGAGAAGGTTTTCACAATCCCTTGATGCTGAGTCCCAGCTCATTCTAGGATTTCTGTCCCACATTGCCAGGGAGGTTTACACCCCTGGGAGTCATGTCCCAGGTAGAGAGGGGGAGGGCGGTGATTTTTCTTGCCATGTTGGCTGACAGGCCACATTTGAGCAAAAAAAAGAGATTCTCTGGGGGTGACTCTTAGGCCTAATTTTAAGTAGGCTTAGCCTATCCTTTGTGGGGATAAGTTTCATATGAACAAACCCCAAGATTGAGAGTTTGGTCTATTGATTTTGTCCTCACTGCCTGCAAGACTATCAGGCCTTCTTCAAATGGGGAAGTTGAATTTTCCCCCTTTGTTACCATTCCCACAAGGGGACTTACTTAAGATGGTTTTTACACTGTATAAACATATCTCAATAAAATTGGATTAAAAATATTATGATCCATCATGACATCCAGGGGTGAGAATCTCCCTGGTGATGTGGGAGATGACTCCCAGGGGTGAATCTGGCCCTGGCACCTTGGGATCAACAATTCCATCCTGACCAAAAGGGGGAAAAGAAGTGTAACTAATAAAGTATCAGTGGCAGGAAGACTTTAAATAGAGTTGAGAGGTTACTCTGGAGGTTGCACTTATGCAAGCTCCAGTTAGACCTTGCTACCTATAATAACCTGCCAAACCCCAACCAGGATCATTCCAGCCAATTCTAAAGAACACCTAGGACAATATAAAACATTTCACAAGGGTTCCATGCACTAGAGTAACTTTCCAGAAACCTACAACCTCCAAATGGGTCCCTGGTGCAGATAAATCCTGAAACCTAGAGGGCCCAGCCTCTCTAGAACATCAGATAATTCCATCTCCCTACCCCATATTAGTGACAAAGCCTTCCAATATGGAAAATTTAGAATGGCCATTGCTGATATACCCCTAAAGAGAGGAATGGAAAAACCAAATGTGATGGTGGAGTTTTACAGTGAAGCTAGGATTTAACAAATGAGTTTGAATGTGAATCATTAAATTGATATCTCTTTTAGTCCCAGGTATCTTAGGGCAGCTAGAAGTAAAAATCTAAAATTATAGAAGTGTAACCCATGTCAAACTCTGAAATATGTTCTACAACTAATTGTGGTGCTGTGCTTTGAAATTTATTCCTGTGTTTTCTACATGTTATTTTTCACAAAACAAAGGAGGAAAAAAGTTGATTGTTGGGTGGGCCATGGTGGCTCAGCAGGCAGAGTTCTCATCTGCCATGCCAGAGATCTGGGTTTGATTCCTGGTTGCTGCCCATGCAAAAAAAAAAAACGTCAATTGTGATGATAAAAAATATTTAAGCTTCCTAGCCTACTATATTCTGGAGCAGCTGGAAGGAAAAATCTGAGAGGATCATGTGGTACCCCATGATAAACTCTGGGGTCTGTCCTGTAACTGCTTGTTGAAGAGTGCTTTGAAAACTATTCCTTTTTCTTTCTTTGCTTTATTTATGTTATATTATACAATAAATTTTGTTTTAATATTATGGTCCAAGATCAAAGAGTATATTGCTGTGTGTTAAAGTGATATTAATCATCTTGAATCCCAAAAACATTGTCAATAATATGAGAAAAAACCAAAAATATTATAAACATGTTGATCACAAATAGAGTGCAAACAAATTGAGAAAAATATGTTTCATATTAACTAATAACCAGATATTTCTGCAAAGAAATTATATGGACCAGATTGATGCCAGCCAGATGGTCATGCCTTATAAAATGCCAGTGCAAATGCCACTTTGGCAAGCATCAGGTTGCAGCAGATTGCTAACCAGTCACTCACACTCCTGGATTCAGTGCCTGTACTGTGTTGTGCAAAAGATTGTTGCCACTCTCACTGCAGCACTGTGGCCAGCACCTCAAACTGTCAACTTTGAAACCTCTGCTAAATGTCACATTGAACCTGGATCACAAGACTACTCATTAAAGGTCCATCCTCTCTCTGGCTGATGAACTTTGGAGACTCTTGTAACCAAGGAATTAGGATGTAACAAATAATTATAACTATATAAATAATCTTTTTTCTTTTTGATATATTAGAGTAAATCTCTGAAATGTAATTCAGCTGCCCTGATCCCTAGGAATGATTGTAAAAGCCCTTATCTTGTGCCTTTGTCTATTTTTTTACTTTAGAAATTTTAAGGGCAAATGCCCTAATGCTAATGAATCACTATTTACTGGTTCCTGTCCCAGTTTCACTCCTTTACATTTGTAAATTTTTTTTGGCATACATATTCTATTGAAATAACTCCATCTCCCTTCCTTTATGCTTACATTTACTATTGAAATGATAACTCTGTCTCTCTTCCTCTCTGCTTACCATTGAAATTGTAATGACTTCATCTCCCCTTGTTTGAATCCATAAAAACCTTGAACCCCCTAAATTTGGGGAGACAGAATGTATGGCTGGGCCATCTATTCTCCTGCTTTGTACCTAGCAATAATCTCTTTCTCTTTGAAACTCCAGGGTCTTAGGAATTGGTCATTTGAGCCATCTGGCAGAGAATTCACTGTCTTTGTCCAGTATCAGTTGGTGACTCTGGTGGGACCCAAAACTCCTAAGAATCAAGGGAGCCATCTCCCTGAGGTTCTGGGTCCCTGGTAGAACAGGTAAGTGTGATAGCTGAGCCTTTTGCAGCCACTAGATGTTCTTTAGTCTAGAGGGTTGCCAGTCAGCTTTTTCTGAGTTCTGCTGGCACTTCAGACCCTTCTGGAACCTTAAGAAATTTCAAGGAGAGAAACCATTTCCAGATCCAAGTCTGAATATCTGACTGGGTGAATGGGTCATCAAGGTAGAAGTAGATCAGCAAGTCAGCTCAGCAATTCAAGTCCCCTAGATCTGGGCTAGAAGGCCTGGATCTCATTTTCTGAATGATCTCCCTTGCTCTGACCTCTACCCCTTCTGTTTTCTGGGTAGCATTCTGTATGGGGTTTGAGGCCCTGGACAGAATTTGCCTGTTGAGTATACTCCTGGAAAATGATTAATCCAACAATTTAATTGGTGTTCAATGAAATTATTATGCTTGTTTAACTGTTAACTTGTATGTTACCTAGGTATAGTAAGTGTTTAATGCTTGTTTAATTGTTAATTGGTGTGTTTGGTCTAATTATTAACTAGTATATTACTTAAATATATAGTGTTGTTGTGCCTTTAAATTTGTTAGTTGGTGTGTTACTGCATTCATATTGTTCAAGTGTTCCTAATTATATACTGATTACAGAAAGTCTTTGAAATGGAAAACCTTAAGATGTATTAAAAAATTGGAAAAATTTAGTTATGAGCCTATAAAAAAAGAGGCTTATTTCTGCAACACAATCTGGGCTCAATATTATTTAGAATTAGGACAGAAATGGCCTAGAATGGCTCTATGGAAATGATACTGTATTACAGTTAAAATTGCTCTGCAAAAAGCAGAAATGAGATAAAATGATGTATATTCAAGCCTTTATTTGTCCCTCTGAAAAGTAGTTGTTTTTCTGTGTAGATAACGTATTTGTTCTATCTGTCTGTTCAGTGTAAATTCATATCTTTGAATGGTACTAGCAAATTAACAAAAAATTCTTAAAGAGCTCTATTTGAATTGCTTAAATATAAATAGGCACTTTTGTATAAACATATAAATTAGAATTCTGAAGTGAAAAAAAGTAAAAATGCTCTGGGCATTAGGGTTCAAGCTTTAGTATTACTGTAAAAAGAACCCTGGACATTAAAAAGAAAGTACCACTAGAATTTCCCTAGGCTACCAGAGAGAAGCCTCAGGGAAAAGGTAAAGACCTTTTCCAATTGTCCAAGTCACAGATTTAAGTAAAATATATCTAATAAATGGAAATAATTAAAATGGCATAGAAACTCTCAAATCCCATCATTCTTCTTTAAAACTTTTTTTAAGTGTTTTTTTTTTTTTTTTATATGGGCAGGCACCGGGAATCAAACCCGGGTCCTCTGGCATCGCAGGCAAGCATTCCTGCCTGCTGAGCCACCATGGCCTGCCCTCTTCTTTAAAACTTTTAAAACTAAGTTCAACAAACCAGACTTCATTTTTTCTTGTCTTATCTATCCCTATCCCCAAGGTCTAATTGCTTAAGACAGCTATGAGGGAAGGACTGGGTGTAGAAAGATGATGGACATTTGCTTTAGAATTCTTTCAGTTAGGCCTAGAGATTAGAAATGGTTAGCAAAATAAATGCTTCAGAATAGGTCATGTTTGTAAAATTATTCATTTCCAATAATAACTTTGCAGTGGTAACCATATGTGTTGGTTTGAGGCTGCAATGTACCCCACAAAAGCCATATTATTTTTCCTAGTCCAATCTTATTTTTGGGGCAGGATCTTTTTTTTTTTACAAAAAATTTTTATTGACAAATCTTCACATCACACACACAGAGTCCATACATGATGTACAATCAGTGCCTCACAGTATCATTGCATAGTTGTGTATTAATCACCATGATCATTTTTAAAACATTTGCATAAAAGAAATAAGAAAATACTCATACATCCCATACTCCTTACCCCTTACCCCTCCCTCTCATTGACCACTAGTAGTTCCATCTACACAACTTATTTTACCCCTTATCTCCCTTATTATTTATTTACTTTTTATCCATATTGTTTTACTCACCTGTCCATACCCTGAATAAAAGGAGCATCAGACGCAAGGTTTTCACAATCACACCGTCACATTGTAGAACTTATATCTTTATACACTCATTTTCAAGAATCAAGGCTACTGGAACACAGTTCAGTAGTTTCAGGTACTTCCCTCCAGCCACCCCAATACATTATAAACTAAAAATGGATATCTAAGTAATGCATAATAATGACCTCAGGATAGCCTCTTGACTCTGAAATCTTTCAACCACTGAAACTTTATTTTGTCTCATTTTTCTCTTCCCTCTTTTGGTCAGGAAGGTGTTCTTAATCCTTTGATGCCAGGTTCTGGCTCATCCCAGAAGTTCTGACCCATGTTGCCAGGAAAATTTATATCCCTGAGAGTCATGTCCCATGTAGGGGGAGGGTAGTTAGCTCAACTGCCAAGTTGACTTAGAGAGAGAGAGAGAGAGGCCACATCTGAGCAACAGAAGAGGTTCTCTGGGGATGACTCTTAGGCCTAATTTTAAGTAGGCTTAGCCTATCATTGTGGGAATAAGTTTCATAGCCTCCAAGATTGAGGACTCAGCCTATTCATTTGTTTTTGCCCACTACTTGCAAGAAAATCAAGAATTCTCCAAGTTGGGAAGTTGAATATTTCTTCCTTTCTCCTCAGTCCCCATGGAGACTTTGCAACTACTTTATTCACTGCCCAAATTACTCTGGGATATATTGGGCCATCACACTAACATGTCCAATCTAACAAGATCTCATGCTGCATTCAAGATTTCATGTACTTATGGTGTTCAAATAAACTGACCATGCAAGATAAATTATGTAGTGTACTACCCAACATATAATTTTTTTATTTTTAATTTTTTTATTGTATAGTATAACATATATACAAAGCAAAGAAATAAAAAAGCAATAGTTTTCAAAGCACCCTTCAACAAGTAGTTAAGAACAGATCCCAGAGTTTGCTATGGGCTACTATATGATCCTCAAATATTTTTCCTTCTAGCTGCTCCAGAATATAGAGGCTAGAGGGCTTAAATATTTTTTTATCATCACAATCAACTTTTTTTCCTTCTTTTTTTGTGAACAATAGCATATATACAAAAAAGCTATAAATTTCAAAGCACAGCACCACAATTAGTTATACAACATATTTCAGAGTTTGACATGGGTTACAATTCCACAATTTTAGGTTTTTACTTCTAAATACTCTAAGATACTGGAAACTAAAAGAGACATCAATTTAATGATTCAGCATTCATATTCATTTGTTAAATCCTTTCTTCTATGTATGACTCCAGCATTAGCTTTGATTTTTCCATCCCTCTCTTTAGGGGTGTTTGGGCTATGGCAATTCTAAATTTTTGATATTGGAAGGGTCTGTAACTAATATGGGGTAGGGAGATGGAACTATCTGATGTTCTGGAGAGGCTGGGCTAGGTTTCAGGACTTATCTGGACCAGGGACCCATCTGGAGGTTACAGGTTTCTTGGAAGTTACTCCAGTGCATAGAACCCTTATGGAATCTTATATATTGCTTTAGGTGTTCTTTAGGATGGGCTGGAATGGTCCTGGTTGGGGGTTGGCAGGTTATGATAGGTAGCAAGGTCTACCTGAAGCTTGCATATGAGCAACCTCCAGAGTAGCCTTTTGACTCTATATGAACTCTCTCTGTCACTTATACTTTATTAATTACAGGTCTTTTTCCCCTTTTGGTCAGGATGGAATTGTTGTTCCCATGGTGCCAGGTCGGATTTATCCCTGAGAGTCATCTCCCACATCTCCAGGAAGCTTTCACCCCTGGATGTCATGTCCCACATAGAGGGGAAGGCCATGATTTGTCAATAAGAGACTGGCCCTACAAGAAATACTAAAAGGAGTTCTACCAGCTGAAAAAAAAGACAGGAGAGGGAGGTCTGGTGGAGGTCACAGAATTGAAGAGTACCACTAAGGGTAATTTAATGAATACAAAGAGAAAGAAGGAAAAGAATATATAGATCTGACAAATAAAATAAAAAATATAAGATGGTGGATTCAAGAAATGCCTTTTTGGTAATGCAGAAGTTAGGAAGTCACTAGAAATTACTGTTGCCCAAAGCTGGAACATCCCAACTGTGTGTTGAGGCCTCCACAGCATTTCCAAATCACCCATGTGCCAACATATTTCATCTATATGATAATCCCTGGACTATGTAAGGGGCTTTATTGTATAATTTCAACACATGCCTGTGGAAGTATTCACAGTTTATTGCATATGATACAATAATATTATACAAAGTTATTCCCTACAGATGCATAACTATAGAGTTTTATATGCATTAGAAAACAAGCAGTTGTTTCATGAACACATTATCATTTAAAAGAGTTTCACTGTTAAATGTGTTTGGTAAAATATACTATTCTGTAATCTAGAGTTTAAGATGTCAGCCTGTCTCTTCAATGAGCCTCTCACTTCAAGGCATGTTTCTTTGATCATTTCTTTCTGTGACTTTCATAACTTATTCAGAAGTTTCATTCAGGCAACAAGTTGCCCAGTGCTGTGACAAGAGGAGAATCTATGCATTTCCAGTATCACCTATTTGTCGTTGGCTTCAGCAATAAGATAGCCAGAGTCATGGCCTTCATGCTCAGACTTCTCAGTTACCAACTTTAAGCTGAGGTACTCATGTTTTCAATGTCACTCAGTTTTTTTTGTTGTTTTTTTACATGGGCAGGCACAGGGGAGTATTATTCAGTTTTATTCTGTGTTTAAAAAAAAACTCTGGAAATTTCCCAAAGCACAGAGATTTTCTATCTGGTCACTCCTGGTCCTCAGCTTATGCTCTCCAGCAATACAACAATCACTTTCAAGTGTAAAAAAAAAGGAAATGCCTTTTCAGTAATAACTTGGAGTGTTAATTGGTCTAAATTTACCAATTAAAAGATACAGATTGGCAGAGTGGATTAAGAAACATAATCCAGCTATATGCTATTTACAAGAGACTCATCTATTATTTTTTTATTTGGTCTATAGCATGTTCAATCTTTGTGATATCTGCTATTTTTCTATTTAGTCTTTCAAATTCCTCTTATGCTCTTCTAGTGTCTTCTTGATCTCCATTATTTCATTAGCTGTCCTATTGATTTTATTTAGTAAAGTTATATGAACATCTTTGATTAGTTGTTCCAAAGTCTGTGTCTCCTCCAGTGTTTTAATTTGGTCATTAGGCTGGGCTATATCTGCATCTTCATATGATTAGTGATCTTCTGTTGCCTTTGAGGCATGTAAATATCTCAATAGGGTTAATTTGGAAGGTGATTTCCTTCAGCAGTCTAAAATTTGTATTTCTGGGATGAATGTGGAGCAGGATGCAGGGAATGGGGTGGGACTCAACAATGTGGTGATCGGTTGTGGTACAGCTATAGGCATGGGTCAGGGATGCTATGCTAGTGCCTGTGAGTGTGGGGTGCAGGATGTGGGCTTGTGGAGGTGAGATGTGGGGGCTGTGGGGATGGGGTGAAGCTCAGGCAGGCCTTGGAGTTTAGGAGCAGGTTGCAGCATGGGGGACACAGGTAGGGAATGGTGGGAGGTGGATGAGGGGGCTGTGTGGATTCATGGGGGCTGGTGTACAGGCAGGAGGTGGGTGTGCATGTGGACCATGGGAGTCATGGGTATCAGGATGTATGGCACAGGTATAAGCACAGGGAGGGCAGGGTGCTGGTATATCCTTGTGCAGGGTGAGGGGTCTAAAGGGGCTGGAATGCAGGTGCATGAGAATGTAGGGGTGGGGCACAGGTCATGGGGCTTGCAGACTGTGGGTCAGAGGAGGATGATGTCAGGTAGGAAGGGCCCTGGCATGGGTGTGCAATTGTGGGGGTGTTGGGGCAGGTGTGCATGTTTGTGCAGGGTGGGTGCTTTGTAGCATAGAT
>PVIY010050746.1:0-16026 GCA_004026745.1 Myrmecophaga tridactyla
AGTTGATGGGTTCAGGCAGAACCTATTGATACCCTCCCCACTGCGTGATGTTATGTAAAAGGGCTACAGGCTCATAGAAGAGAAGAGAGTTGGAGAAAAGAGGAGAGTTGGAGGGAAAAGGAATCCAACAGAGTGCAGCTAGGTCATCTTCTCTCCCAATCACTAGGACAGGAAGAGGGCATGAAAAGAAATAAGAGAACTCCCTCTGAAATGGGGGGCGGGAGCACATTTGAGAAGAGGAGATATATAAAAGCACTGTTTGCTGGCTAAAGTTTTCGAGTTGGAAACCTGAAGATGTTTCCTGCATCTGGGCAGGGGAGGCCCAGGCGAGTTGGTGGGGTATACCTAGGTCTAAGAGAGAGCCAGGGCTTCCCACCACCCCCTGGAGTGTCTCCAGATTCTCAGGGATGCAAACGACTGAAAGTGCCCAAGTCAGGGACTCTGAGAGCAGCTGACAGTGGGGGCCCCTGAGGGTGCAAAATGCTGCTCATCAGAGGAACCCAGTAGTCCACAAGGAGAGGGGTCCACCATCCAGGGCACCCCCAATACCAGGACACTCAGCAAGGAGACCAGACTGGCCTGGCCCCTAACCTCCAGCCTGCCCGTTAAGCTGGCACAACAAAGGAGGACACGGCCGCCCTCCACTACACTGCCAATCACAGAAGCACACCTTATTTCTCCTTGGGGCCAGAGGAGGAAAAGCAGGACCCAAGATGGGCTAGGACTGCACTGACAATCCAATCCTAACTATACCCCAAAACTAGCTGAACAGGTTAAGAAAACTGGCACTAGAAGACATGCAGTAGCCTTCATTTCATCAGCTGGGTGCCTGGAGCCAGAAAATAAACCCAGTACTAGAAATCAAGAACACCAAGCTTTTTCCACAACCAAGTCTGAGACCATTAAAACCCCAAACCCATTCATTTCATAGACAAATGCCAAAAATGACTGCATGATTCCTTGTGAGAAGGTGTTGTTTTGCTTGACGGAGCATCGAGATCAACACTTCACATATGGCTAGAGAGGCAGAAGCCTATTTTAGAATTCTCAGAAAGAAGAAGAAAAGAGGACAAGACATTCTAAGAATTTCTACGTTGGAAGGGACAGCAATAGGGGACATCTTAGCTCACATCATGACTTATGATGGAAAGTTTTGTTTCTCTGTTAAACCTTACATGGACCTCATGCTGGGTTCCCCCAGAAGCAGCTCCTAAGAGGAGAGATTGAGAACGGGTGGTGTTTGGGGGAAGCCTGGTGCGGAGTAGGGCAATGAGCCAGGGAAGGGAAAGAAGCCAGTGGGGGGTGCCTTCCTGAGCAGGTGGCTGATATGGGACACCCTCCACCGCCACCCCCACCCCCAGGGCAAGGAAACTGGGTTACATATCCAGCCATTTCCTTTTGTCATTGGACAAGGGCTGCTCTTGGTGGCAATAACTCCCGGGCACTGGCAGGCTGCACTGGTGCTGAGCGGAGCCCTCAGGAACATCGCGGGCACTGCAGTGGGAGGGTGAGCATCCGAGGGGGCACGGGCAGGGGCGCTGATGGAGCCCGGTCCGCGGGGCATGCCTTTGTCTTCTCTATCACATGGGGCAAGTTGTGTAACCAAACCCCCCAGTCCAGGCTGGCATCCCAAAGCAGGAGCCAAATAAATAGGGAATGACCTGCCTAAACAGTCTACATTAAAGTGAGAGTCTTAAAAGCTGGGAAGAAGTGTCCATGGCATCTGGGTAGCATCCTGCTTAAGACTACTTCTATTGCTACAGTAAGCCCAGACTGTGAGACAGGGTTGCCTCATCTGATTTCAAAATGTCTCTTCGGAACTCATGCCTGTTCACCCAGGTGGAATCTTCTGGAGCCATGCAGGAAAACAGAAAGCTTTTGCTGTCTGTGGTGGGCAGAATACTGCTGCCCTGAAGGTGTGCACATCCTGATAATCTGAATCTGCGAAGAGACTTTGCAGATGAGATCAGTTAAGGACCCTGAGATGGGAGAAGATCCTGGGTTATCCAGTTGGGTCCAATGTAATCACAGGGATCCTTATAAAGGAAAGAGGGAGGCGGGAGATTGAAGAGGAGCTATGGCAGTAGAAAGAGAGATCAGAGAGGTAAGATCACTGGCTGTGAAGATGGAAGAGGGCCACACACCAAGGAATGCCTCCAGAAGTAGAAAGAGAAAGGATCAGATCCTCCCTAGAGCCTCCAAAGGGAAACAGTTCTGCTGACACCTTAATTTTAGCCCAGCAAGACTTCTGACCTCTAGAACTATAAGACAATAAATTTATATTGTTATAAGCTACTAAATCTGTGTGAATTTGTTACAACGACCATCAGAAATGAACACGCTGTCTTCATGGCAGTCCTTGATAGTTGGGAAGCCAATGCCCCACCCTGTACTGTTCCCCAAACAAAACTCTCAGTTTTCAACCACCTTGTCACCCTGCTCTGGACACTCCCTAGTACCCCGTGTCTAATACACTCCTGGGCATGGATGCCCCACGCAGTGGATGCGTGAGACCAGCTTAGTCCAGAGAGGACAAGGCTCGTGGACTGCCTACCTCTCCTTCACACTCCATGCTGTGTCCGCTCAGTCATCCCAACAACTAAAGCTCAGAGTCCTCTTCACATGAAATAATTCAAGCCACTTCACCCTCATCCAGGATGTAGGTGGTGAGGCTTAGGACTCAGGTGTAGGGGTTTACATTTCTTCTGCTCCCCAACCCCCTTAAGCTGTCACTGTTCATTCTTCAGTTTAGCCTCTTGTTCCAACCTATCTAAATGAACTTGGCATCTGATGCAATCAGCTAAGAACTGGCTGTCCTTCTTACCAATTCTGACAAGCTAATGCTAAGAAACCGAAACCCAGTCCCCTGCAGCAGCTGCACCACCCACTGTACCTTTTCAGGGTCTCTCTCTTCCTAGTGTGGCTGAAGACTTGGTCTTTACAGTTCTCCTTTTCCTTGATACCTCAAAAGACAAGCCCAGGATCTTTGCATTTTAAGAATTTTGCTAATGATCCTTGAAGGAAATGACAAGGCAATTTTAGTTGTGATCAATCTCAAGTTATAGGTAAAACACTAAGAAGAAGAGAGCCAAGGACAGAACTGGAGGCCCCCTCTGCAGGCCTTCCTCTGGCTTGACCCCAGGTCAGTCTTGACCAACCAGCTCCAAATCGCTGCAGTAGAAGATTACCTTTCCCGTAAACATCTAGCCAGAGACCTAGAGAAACACAAAATCCAGTCCAGTGTTCACCTTCAAGTCTGAGAACTTGAAACTCAAAGACTTACCTTCATCTTTCCCAAACTACGTTGAAATGACCAAAGAAATAGAAAAAATAAGTAGAGTCCTATGGCAGCAAGAGACAAAGAGTGAAGCCAATAGGAATGGATGGAGGTCCTGGTCCATGACAAGATACAAACAATGTGATCCAAACAATATAAAGACAGGCTCACCTGAGAGGTAGGTGGGAAGGTTTCCCAACAGAACCCAGGAAAATCTCCAAACGGAGGGAGGGACCAGGGACCGGGAGGAGAGGTGTGATGCGGAAGCGGTGGCGGGTTGGAGGGAACCGTGCATGAGCTGCAGGAGGGCAACTGACCACGACTCATTTGATGCAATCTGATCTGAGTAGGTGGAGCAGAAAATCTTTCAAAACAGGCCTCTGGGATGGGCAGTAAGGCTAGAGGACAGGATGGCTCTGGTCACTTCAACAAGCACGGAAACCTCACCGGGAATGGGGAGTTCATACTTAATGGGTACAGAATTTCTGTTTGGGGCGATGGAAGAGTTTGGGTAATGGATGGTGGTGATGGTGGCACAGTTTTGTGAAAGTAATTGACTCCACTGAGCTGTATATTTGAATGTGGTTAAAATGAGAAATTCTATATGATATATATGTGTCACCACAAAAAAGATCTAAAAATAATAGGACTGTACAACACAAACAGAAACCCTAATGTTACCTATGATCTGTTGTTAAAAGAATAATTATAATAATATTGTTTCATCAATTGTAACAAAAGTACCACTTTAATATAAAATGTCAATAATAAGGGGGAAGGGGAGAGTATAAGAGTTGACCATGCTTTCTGCATGATTTTTCTGTAAACCTACAAATGCCCTTATTTAATAAATAAAGAAGTACATAAATAAATATAATATAAAACACAAAACCTCAGCCCAGTACCAATGGTTCTTAATTCACTGAATTTCAGTTACTTTTATTGAACCCAGAATAACAAATGCATTTTATAGCATGACCCAATGCATGAACATATAGGTGTTTCATTAAAAAAAAAAACAAAAAAAACTTACTCTTATTTTATCATCCTGGTGATGCATTCTATTTTCTATTCTGGTCTAGCCTGTTTCAGTTTTTAAAAATCCTGGCCACAACCCACTGAAATGATTTAATGTCCTCTAGGTCTCCATAGTAACTCCACCACTATCCATAAACAGGCACTCCTAAAAGCCAAGGCTGGAAGCCGGGGTGGAAGTGGGGAGGAGTCAGAAGAGAAAGATCTATAGGTTTCAGGAATTTTTCCAGAGCCCTAAGAATTCCTGGCATCCCCCGGGGGAGGTTGCGTGCCAAACACATGGGACTTTGCTACCACCTACTCCCAGAAGTCCCCACTGCTGACCTGCTCCCAGAAGACGGGTAGAGCTTTATGCAAATCAAAAAGAAAAATACAAATGTCTCACCCAGAAAAAGGGCCAAAAGTACAAATGAACTGGCAATTTACAGAAAAAAAAAAAAAGGCAGCGTGACAAGGAGACGATTTATTAACTTGTGAGGACTCCCCACCCTCAGCTGTCAAGGATCACTGCGCCTGCTGACCAGAAGAGGACAAAAAGGACAGAAATAGCTTCTGAGAAGAGTCTTTGTTTAGAAGCATTCCTTGAGAGACAAAATAAAGCTTGAGATTCCTTACTAGTTACTGTGGCCTCCTTGATGTGCTTCTCTGATTAGTCCGTCCACGCTGGCCTGGGAGCCGTGGCACCCACAGGAGATCCAGAAGAAGAGGCGATTGGAGACACACAGTTTAACATGACACTCAGAAGTCATTTGAGCCCACCAGACATTGGAAGAGATGAAAATGCCAGTGTCCACAGGACTGGAAACTGTAAAACTTTTCCAGTGACCTGTTGCTGTGTGACAAAATTGAAAACGCATGTGTCCTCTGATTTGGTGGTCCCACGCCTCAGAATTTATTGAAGGAAATCACTGAGAAAGTATGTGCATCTACTGAGCAGAAGGGGAAAGGCCTACACAACCCAAACGTCCATCACATCGCTGACCACTCTCTATGTACCAGACACACTGAGCATTTAAAGGCTTTGTTTCAGTTCATTCTCATATCAACTCTACGGGCTATATGTTATTATAGCCACATGGGAGCCAAAGAAATTAAGACTTGGGACGTTTAAGTGATGTGTCCAAGTCCACTCCTCCTCCCCCCCTCTAAGTCTGCCCCTCAAAAATTCTGGATATTTTGTGATCTGTGTCTCTGATCCAGAAGAGCCCTTTTTATGACTGTCCCAAGAGCCCACAGATCAGTCTTTCCATCCCTAGAATCCCTGGGGGAGTCCAAAGGTCAGCAAATGAACTAATCCAAACCTAGGGTCTTTGCCCTGAGGCAACACCATCTAAGATTGGAGGCTCTGGCTCCCCAAAACACCAGAGTTGCAGATGCATATAGCTGTGATTTCCTGAGTATATGTTTTTGCTAAAGATGTGAAAGGGAAAAGCAATTAAAAAGGCATTAGTTGTGCTTTCATGTCGACTTATGTTCTTAAAACTAATTATTTTTTCATTAAGGCTCTCAGCCTCCATCAGAGGCTTTGTCACGTAGAAATAGGTGACAGGCTTGACTGGTGGGTATGAAATGAAAGGCTTAACAGAAACAAAATGTGCTCCACAATTACATACAGCCGAAGTTTCTGAGGTAACCAGGATGAGAATTCTTACGGAGAGCTATAAACTTTGGGATTAGAAATGAAAACACATACTGCTCATAGTTTGATAATCAACTGTTTGTCATGTGAAAATCAGCCAGAAGCTTTATCATTCTTGACTTTTGCATGTATCTTCCTGGTACGTTTCCACTTATAGACCTTTGGCTATTTGTGTTGGTCGGGGTTCTCTAGAGAAACAGAACCAGCAGGAGAGATCTGTAAATATGAGATGTATAAATGTGTCTCACACAATCATGGGAATGGAAAAGTCCAAACTCCGTAGGGCAGCTTGTGAAACTGGAGGCTCTGATGAAGGGTCTGAACGAATTCCACAGGAGAGGCTTGCTGGCTGAAGAAGTAGTGAGTCTCTCTTCTTCCTTACAAGCCTTCAACTAATTGGATTACCTTGTGGGAGATAAAGATGTTATCAGCCACAGATGCAATCAACCGACTGATGATTTAACACACCAGCCTTCCAGTTTATCAACCAGCCAGGAAATATGTCGGCAGCAATGGCCAGGCCAGTGCTTGCCTGACCAGACAACTGGGCATAATCACTTGGCCAAGTTAACATCAGAACCTAACCATCACATTATTCTAGAAAGGTGGGATCAAATATGGTATATTGCCTACAGTTGTTTATTTCCTCTCTCACCTGAGATCACGTATAAATGAAAGTAAAAGACCCACAAAAAGTAGAAGTCTACAATGGTAAAGACAACAGAAAGAGAGCTTGAGCAGACAAGATACATATATAGATAGGTAGATAGATAGATAGATGTATTTTTCAAATATGGAAAGTAAATGCATCCATAATAAATGGAGCAGGACAGAGGAAGCCACATGCAAGAGTATGCATGGAAACATATACAACCTAACAAGCAATCTACCTTCTAGAACCCTATAGCTGAGATTCAGAAATTTGAGATGCAAATGGAAATGAGGTATGGGGCTAAAAACGGCATCATTGGGTTGACTATCTATATGTATAAAATCTGAACCCACTCCTGGAGCAAAGCTCTTAGCAGCCAGGTACACATAACCAAGCGAAAGATTAAATGGTCAATCTCAAGGGAAATTCATAATCTCATGTATTAGTCAACTATAGCTGCATAACAAAACTTAACAGCTTACAACAGCAAACATTTATTATTTTACAGACCCTGTGGGGCAGGAATTAGAGAGTATGTTCGCTGGTGATTCTGGCTCATGGTGTTGTATGAGGTTGGAATCAAGACATCACCCAGGGTAACAGCTAGGAAGGCTTGATGGGGGCTGGAGGCTCTCCTTCCAAAATGGCTCACTCCCATAGCTGCCTCAGTTCCTCGTTGATGATTGGCAGGAGACCTCAATGTCTCACCATCTGGAATCTCATAGGGATGCTTGAGTGTCCTCATGACATGGCACTAGCTTTCACCAGAGAGTCTCCCAAGAGGGAGAACGAGGAACAAACCGCAATGCCTTTATGACCTAATCTTGGCAGTCACACACTGTCACTTTTACCATATTCTATTCATTAGAATCAAGTCACGAATCCCAACCCTCACTCTGTACAGCATGACAAAAAATTAGTTAACATTTTATAACCACCATATCCCAGAAAAATGATCTCCCATTCTAGCATGTAGAGATCTTATAGTTCCATGATCAATATCCCTAAAGCAAATCTCACCACTTAACAAACTCTCTTTATACTCATAGAGTACCTATGCCACCATGTATACCTTATTCTAAACATAAGCTGTCAACAAGAACACCAGACATGTAAGGAAAAAAAACTTGCAATATAAAAGAGAAAGAATCAACAATAAAAGAAAGAAAAACTGACCCCTGAGAGATTATAGCTAATTCAGGAAATAGAAGATAATTTTTAAAATCTAATTAACAACTTCATAGAGAATCCAGAAGATAAAGCAACCATTATAAAAATAAAGTGATTGTACAGAATAGAAAACAACAGATACAATTCAAAATATTAAAAAGTGTGATTATAAAAAGGACTGTTAAAAAAATCAAAACTAATTAGCCATAAAATATAAGAAAAGAAAAGAGACAGGAAGGATGAAAGAGAAAATAAGACACATACTGTATAAAGCTGAGAGGTCCAACAGATATTGGATAGCTAATGGGATTCCTAGGAAATAGAGGGGGAAATATTTTTCAAAGCTTGGAGAATTTATCAGCACTAAAGAACATGAGTATCAGGATTGAACAATTCATAGGTGTTCAAACAATCCCATCTGACCCATCCAGACAGATCACTGGCAAATTTTAAAATGTTAAGGACAAAATAATGTCCTTTGGCCTTTGTTCTAGTTTGCTAGCTGTTCTAGTTTGCAGACTGCAATATGCCAGAAACGGAATGGCTTTTAAAAAGGGGAATTTATTAAGTTGCTAGTTTATAGTTCTAAGGCTGAGAAAATATCCCAATTAAAACAAGTCAATAGAAATATTCAATCAAAGGCATCCAGGGAAAGATACCTTGGTTCAAGAAGGCTGATGATGTTTAGGGTTTCTCTCTCAAGTGAGAAGGCACATGGTGAACACAGTCAGGGTTTCTCTCTCATCTGGAAAGGGACATGGCCAACACAGTCAAGGTTTCTCTCTCATCTGGGAGGGCACATGGCGAACATGGCACCACCTGCTAGCTTCTTCTCCTGGCTTCCTGTTTCATGAAACTCCCCAGGAGGTGTTTTCCTTCTTCATCTCCAAGGGTCGCTGGCTGGTGGACTCTGCTTCTCGTGGCTATATCGTTCTGCTCTGCTCTCTCTGAATCTCTTTCATTCTCTGAAATGCTTCCTCTTTTGTAGGACTCCAGAAACTTATCAAGACCCACCCAAATGGGTGGAGACATGTCGTCACCTAATCCAGCTTAACAACCACTCTCAATTAAATCACATCTCCACGGAGATGATCTGATTACAGTTTCAAACATACAGTATTGAATAGGGATTATGCTGACTTTATGAAATGGGACTTAGATTAAAACATGGCTTTTCTAGAGGACATACATCTTTCCAAACCAGCACAGCCTTCTAAAGCAGGGATTGGGAAACTATGACCCATGTGCCAAATCTGGCCCACCACTTGGTTCTGTAAATAAAGTTTTATTGGGACAAAGCTGTCTTAGTTTTCTGGTTGCTAAAACAAATAGCATAAAATGGGTTGTCTTGAACAAAGGGAACCTATTGGCTCAAGGTTTTGAGGCCTGGAGAAGTCCAACATCTAGGCATCAGCAAGACAATGCTTTCTCTCCAAAGACTGGTGTTCTCAGCCCGGTTGCTGGCAGTCACTGGTCCTTGGCTATCCTGTCGCAAGGCAATGCACATGGTGATGTCTTCCCCTTTCTCCTCTGGTGATGCACATGGTGATGTCTTCTCCTTTCTCCTCTGCGATGCATATGGTGATGTCTTCTCCTTTCTCCTCTGGCGATGCATATCGTGATGTCTTCTCCTTTCTCCTCCAGTTTCCTTCAATTTCTGGCTTCTTCCCGTGACTTTTTCTTTGCTCATAAAGGACTCCAGTAATGTGGATTAAACTACAACCTGAGGGCGGTGCAACAGGGCTCAGTGGCAGAGTTCTCTCCTGCCATGCCAAAGACCTGGGTTCAATTCCTGGAACCTGCCCATGTCAAAAAAAGAAAGAAAAGAAAGAAAATCATAAGAAAACACAACCTGATACCATCGGGCCACACTTTAACAGAAGTAACATCTGCAAGGGAGCCTATTTACAATGGGTGCACACCCACCAGACGTGGGCCAAGAACAAGAATATGTCCAAACTAGGTACATAGTTTAATCAACCCAACAGCCATATTGTGTATGGTTGCCATGATTCATGCAACAACAGCAGAGATGAGAGGTTAGAACAGAGGCCATATGGCCTGCTGTGTTGATTTGAAGCTGTTATGTACCCTAAGAAAGGCCACGCTCTTTTAATCCATTCCTGTGGGTGCAGACCTATTGTGAGTTGGATATTTTGGTTAGGCTATTTCAATTGAGATGTGACTCATCCCATTCAAGGTGACTCTTAATTGTTTTCCTGGAGTCATAGATGAAGAGAACAAAAGACAGAAAAAACTGAGAAAGCTCAGAAAGAAATACCTAGAATGCTTAGAGAGAAAAACCCTGGAAGAACTAAGAGAAGATCCACAGACACTGAGAGAGAAAACCAGTGGAACCAGAAGCTGAAAGCAATGGAATCTGGAAGCAAAGGACCAGCAGATGCCAGCCATGTCCCTTCTCATGTGACAGAGGTATCCCAGATGTTTGAAGCCTTTCTTGAGAGCCCAGATTATCATCCTGTTGAAGCCTTAATTTGGACACTCTCATGGCCTAAGAACTGTGAAAACTTACAATTTGATTTATTGTAAGTTAACAAATCCCCATTGTAAAAGCCAACCTATTCTCTGGTGTATTGCATTCCAGTAGGTTTCGCAAACCAAAACACCTACTAAACCTAAAATAATTCCTATCTGACCCTTTACAGATTTTCGGTTTTGTTTTGTTCTGGAGAGAAAGCTTCCAGAAAAAGAGTGACAAAAATTCACCCTCAAAAGAAGAGAAAGAAGTTGTCACAAGCATCACTGAATGCCAGAAAATAATGTAATAAAGCCATCAAGATTCTGAAGAAAAATAAATTTTACCCTAGAATTCTATACCCAACCAAAGTATCTCTCAAATGCCAGCATGGTATAAAGGCACTTCAGATAGTCAGAATTTGCAGATATTCAAGGATTCAGAGGACTTGCTTCATGCATATCCTTTCTTAAGAAATTATTTGAAGGTGTTCTCTGGATAAATGAGGGAGTATATCAATAAAAAGGAAGACATCCAAAAAAGAGCAGCGTGATTAAAACAGTCCTTGGATAATAACTGCACAGTGTGCCTAGAAAGCATTCAGTCAGTTTTATAGCAAGAAGACAGAGATATAAGGAGGCAGAGGAATTCGAAAGATTTCATTCTAGCTTTGAGAATTTAGGAAAATTAAGGAGATAATGGGGGTTCTGCACAAAGGCAACTGCTATCTTTGGAACCTATGGATCCATGAGAGGGTCTTGACCAAAGCTTGTCTTCTGATGTTGGGACTTGAGACCAGTGAAACATGGCGGTCTGAGCTTGGCCTAAAGAACACGACCACTTTCCCAGGAGGGAGGGCCCCTGACAGCCTGGGATGGTCTTCTACCAGATATCTGGCAGTCCAGCCTCATGGCTAAAGCTCATCTCTTCCCAGTAAAAGCTATCCTTGGCCCATTTAGCCCTCAGCATCTGGCAAGGAGATGAAGCTCAGTTTGAAGGCTTCTTTCCAGGCAAAGCCCCAACGTTGAGTCCTCTGCACTCTTCAGAGAAAAGGATGTAAGAATCATGTTTGCTAGCTCTTGCTAGCTTGTGGGTTCTGAAATCTGTGAGAGCAGCATAAGAGAAGGAAATCTGAAAATGCTTTTAAGAAAGCCTCAAATCCCCCATCTTCTGGGCTTCCTCTTCCCTTCTCCCTTCAGGAGCTTCCTCCTTCCCTAAACCCACTCCTAGACACTCTATAATTCTGACCTCATTTTTCAGAACAAAGTAAATCTTTTCCCCTTCCAGTCATATCCTCAAGCCTATGTTTTCAAAGCCAAAGAGTTCCTCAATATTTTTAGCCACAGTGCATTTACCCTGGAGAGAAATTTCACAACCAGCAGAATGACTTTATAACAGTTGGTTTAAACAACAATTTTTTTTCCCCAAATTTTCATTTTCCAGATGAGGAAACTGAAGTCAGAGAGGTAATGTCACACATTCAATGTCACACAATTGGTATCAAAGCTAGGATTCAAACCCAGGAAAATGTGACTCCAAAGCCTGGCTTCAAGTTTCCACTTCTCCTCCTTTCCACCCAAGGAGAAGGGAGCCCTTCACTGGAAATGTTCTTACTAAATGCCACCCAGCTCTAAGGTTTCCAGTTTCTGCATATTGGTTAGCAACTCCCAGTTTCTGGTAGAGACCTGGCTCAGCCCAGGTCAACTGGTTCCCCTTGAGCCAATCTGCTCTGGCCAGGGACAGTTGAGGCTGCTGGGGAATGACTCTGAGTCATGAGGTCCCTTCCTAAGAAAGAGAGAAGGTGTATAAACCTGGAAAGCCAGCTCAGGCAGAGTCTGCTACTGGTAAGTAAAACATTGTTAGGTATAAATAGTCGATTCCACATAGTTATATTCACTAACATCTACAGCTTTATAGAATTGTGATTCCCCATCCTGAGCAAACCCTCTCTCTGGACCAAGAGTGAAAACAGAAATGCATCTCCTCTCTCCCTTGGCTCAGGCATAGGAGATTACTTGGTAAATAGCCACATCACATTTGGTCATCTCGGACATTTTTCCTACCCAGCAGCTCCTCTTCCAAAATGAACTCAGAGATATTTCTCAAAATGTTCTGCTCAAACAAGCGTGTGACAAAACAGCTTGTCAGTTTGTCTCATTCTTGCTGAAATGAGACCATGAATGTCAAAATCTAGCCCTTTATTCATTTAGAAATGATCTGATAATGGAGTGCTGGTTTAATTTCCCAGGGAAAATCAGATACTTCTTGACTAGCGAAGCTCCCTATAACGCCGGGAAGAGGCATAATTACCTTCTTGAGAGTCAATCCCTTGTGGATCCCCTAATTAATTGTAAAATAGAGATGAGACTGTTCAAAAAGTAAGTTTGCAAGGTTAATTACTGGTATATTATGCGTAGCACAATCATCGTGTTGGTAGGACAATTTTGTTGGGCACATCTGATAGAGTAACTAATGATGTACTTTCTCCAAGCCCCTCCTCCCTGACAAGTGCATGAACTGAGAGAAATGACTGGAAAGTTACTTTTCCTTTTGGCAGGCTGGGCTTAAAGGTATACCAATATGATCAAGAGAAACGAGCTCTGTCTGCGATTGTGCTCTTGGCTAAAAATGACTATCTGTATAGCACACATACAAATTCACCATACATAATCACACTTGCTTGTGTGCACATGCTTATCTACAGGTGCATGTGTAAATATGCACATTCATGTGCACTCACACGCATGCATACACGCACTCTTCTGTGTGCATGTGAATCGACACACACAATGAAAAGATGTGATGCAAAGGGCATTAACATCAGAATTCAGAGAAAGGGTTTCAAGTCTCAGGCCTCATACCCTGAGCATTTTCCTACTTGAAGGCAGAGCCACCAAAAGATATTCTGCATATTTCCAGCCTCCTGCTGGGAGCAGAGGCATTCCTAAGGTTAGAGCTTAGATCCTTCAACTTTCCTCTTTGGAGCAGAGATGTGTGCATCTCTTCAGAGACTCTCTTGCCCTCGTGCAAAGGTAATGCATGGGGCCCCTCTGGACTGATTTGAGACTCCTTGCTCCAGTTCCAAAACACCAGGAACCTGCAAGAACATAAGACACCAGATGGGATTCCAAAGCAAAACAGCACAGTCCTCCTTTCTTTTCCTTTCTTGATGGAGGCCCTACTTGCATGGTAAGGAATGTGGGTTGCTGTGGGGATGGACTAAGACTAAATCCTGTGGGTATAGGCAAGGGTGCTGCAATGTGGAGAGAAAGGGAAGAGCTTGCTTCTCAGCTTGGGCTTGAAAGATTATATACTGCTAAAGAGATGGGGCATTTTCTGTCCTCTCCCCAAATTCCCACCTCTGCATGCCTGTTTCCTGGCCCTTCCCAAGCATGGCTTACCTGGCGGTCTGATTGGTCAGACCGATAACTATGTTTTCCTAGTTATCGGGGTCACTGCACCTTAAGAGCGGCACACCAGCTCTCTGCAACCCTTTCCCCTTCTTGCCCCAGGCTGGAGGACAGACGGACAAGTATACATCAGGGGGCTGCAGTGGGCCACCCAGGTCAGGACAGAAGTCTATGAGAAGAACACAGGGCAGAGAGCTTTTGCCTCTTTTAATGACAGTCTGGAAGTCCTAAGGTTACAGGGCTTGGTGACCAGCCCTTCAACAGGGGTGAGAGAGAGAGGAAGGGATAGTGAGGGCTGGGAGGGTTGACCCATTGAGACCTGGGTGGATGGCGGTGCATTTACAGGAGAGGGGACACCAAAGGGAGCGTACAAGTGCACACACACACTCACAGGCACGCCACTCCTCCATCAGGGGTCAGCTGATCCTCGCTCTCAGGGAGCTCCTCCCTCAACAGTCCCATCTGTGACTTAATAACAACAATGGCCATATCAAATGGAGCTATGTGGTATTTGTGAGCAGCGCTCCATTGGATAAGAAATTTCCATACCTAAGCAGCTCGATGAGGTGTTTAAGTGGAGACTCAGAGAGGATGAGTGACTCGCCTAATGTCACACAGCCAAAACGTGAGAGTGTGGCATCTTGTCCCCCCACTCACAGTCTAGTACTCCTTCTGCTGTGCTCCATTTAGTCTGAAAGGAAACGTGGAGATCATCTTGTCCATTCCTTTCATTATCCTTCTTTACCACATTTTGGGTTGCAATAAGGAAACTGCATTTAATCGGTTTTTTTATGCCACTATCATATTTACTTCCTCCAGAAAAGAGAGCAGCCAGAGAGATTATTTTGACATATTTCCGGAAGACGCTGTTTCTAGAGCACTTGCCTGATAAAAATGATATATTTATTTGGGACCGCCAAGAGCTTGCTGAAATGAGGAATTTATCTGCATAGCTTTTGTTATTAAAGTGATTCTTCTTGTTTATTTCCTTCTAAGCTACTGATTCCATCTATAATACATGAGTTTCAGGTAATAGAAATTTTTCATGTAAGTAAATATTTTAATAACAACATTACGGTCTTGGTTCAGAATGTTACAGGCAACAGCCTGGCAGAGGGAACAAGCACTGCGCTGGGGGCCAGAGCCCTGGGTTTTCCTCACCACCCTGCAGCTGCGACCTTGGACAAAGACCTGCCCCCGAAAGGGCCTGTTCCCTTATCTGCAAAACGTGATGGCTGCCACGTGCCCTTCCCGACTTGCAGGGACCAGTGTTTAGATCAGATAAGACGACAGCTCTGAAAGTTCTCTGGGAGAGGCTGCAGGCTTTCCTCCAGGTGGGCAGAGCTGGCATGGGCATCAGTTAAAAGTGCAGGCTTATTGTTGTTAACAGGCACAGAATTGCAGCAGCTCAACTATGATAAGTTCCTTCTCTCACAAGGAGCAGTCTCAACGCAGGCGGGAGTCAAGAAAAGGTCAATGGCGCAGCCCTGCAATGTCATCCAGGGACGCGGGCAAGCCAGTCTGTGCACTCATCTCAACACGGAGCTGCCTTCCCTGCATCTCCCAGGGAGGAGATGAGGTCTTTGCTAGTTCCCAATTGGCAAGAAGGTGGCAAAGGGGCATCCAGGTCAAATGGCTTCTTCTCTAGGATGATTACCCAGAAGTTGAATCATCTCCACTCTCTTCCCATCAGCCCAAACTTAGTCATATGGGTCCCTTGGCTTTCCTCGCCACTAAGAAGACTGGGAAATGTAGTTTCTAGCTTGGGGGTCATATAGTCAGCTATGAACAGAGAGAAAGAATGGTTACTGAGGAGCCCTTGGCAACATGGGGAAATATGACTGTTCATTATACTGGGATGATAGGACCACAAGATCTTCAGGAAAAGCAAATGACTGCTCAGGTGCATGAGAGGCCGGCATTCACATACTAAGGCACGTATTTGCATGCGTGCACACCTGTAAACAGAGATTGACTCAGCTAAGCTAGTGTGGTAGTTGGGTTCAGGTGTCAACTTGGCCAGGTAAAGGCACCTAGTTCTGTTGGTGTGGACATGAGCCAATGGTACGTGAACCTCATCTGTTGCTCATTACATCTGCAGTCGGCTAGGAGGCGTACCTGCTGTAATGAATGATATTTGATTTAATTGGCTGGTGCCTAAATGAGAGAGCTCGATGTAGTACAGCCCAAGCAGCTCAGCATACCTCATCTCAGCACTCGCAGCTCAGTCCAGGCCTTTGGAGATGCAGAAAGGAATCACCTCTGGGAAAGCTGCTGGAACCCAGAAGCCTGCAGAGAAGGCCAGTAGAGATCACCCTGTGCCTTCCCACATAAGAAAGAACCTCAGTTGAAAGTTAGCTGCCTTTC
>PVIY010050747.1:0-16028 GCA_004026745.1 Myrmecophaga tridactyla
ACTGACCAAGAGGAATATAAAAATTTATTACTAAATTTTCAGAAATCATGTTGCTGGTAGTAATGTTGTCAAATTATTTTTTTTATGTGGGTTATAACTGGCTTTTGCATTATGGTTTTTTCCCCCTTAGTTTTGTTCAAGTATAATTTATATACAATAAAGTGCACACATTAAAGTGTAAAATTTGATGTATTTTGGTAGTATACACCCATGAAATCATCACCACAGTCAAAATAATTAATTTATTCATAACTCCTAAAAGTTTTCTCTTTCCCCTTTTCTAAAATATTTTTATTGACACATCTTCACACACATACATTCCACACATGGAGTACAAGCTAGTGGCTCACAATATCAACACATAGTTGTGTATTCATCAACATAAAAATTTTTTAGGGGCGGGCCACGGTGGCTCAGCAGTCAAGAATGCTCGCCTGCCATGCCAGAGGACCCCGGTTCGATTCCTGGTGCCTGCCCATGTAAAAAAAAAAAAATTTTTTTAGAACAATTACGGCACTCCAGAAAAAGAAATGAAAAGAAAAAAGAAAAAACTCATACATATTATACCCCTTACCCTCCCTCTCATTGATCACTAGTAATTCCATCTACCCAATTTATTTTACACCTTATCTCCCCTATTATTTATTTATTTTAACCCATATTTTTCCACTCAACTGTAAAAATTATATCTTTATACAGTCATCTTCAAGAATCAAGATTACTGGAACACAAGGCTTAACAGTTTCAAGTACTTCCCTCCAGCCATTCCAATATACCATAAACTAAAAAAGGATGTCTATGTAATGCATAAGAATAGCCTCCAGGATAACCTCTCTGTTTGAATCTCCCAAACATTGAAACTTTATTTTGTGTCATTTCTCTCTCCCCCCTTTTGATCAAGAAGTCTTTCTCATTCCCTTGATGCTGGGTCCTAGCTCATCCTGGGAGTTCTGTCCCATATTGCCAGGGAGATTTTCACCCCTAAGTGTTATGCTGAGTTGCTTAGAGAGAGAGAGGCCACATCTGAGCTACAAAAGAAGTTATCTGAGGGTGACTCTTAGACCTAATTTTAAATAGACTTAACCTATCTTTTGCAGGAATAAGCCCCAAAGATCAAGGGCTCAGCCTATTAATTTGGTTTCCCCACTTCTTGTGAGGATATCAGAAATTCTCCAAATGGGGAAGTTGAATATTTCCTCCTTTCTCCCCAGTTCCCCAAGGAGACTTTGCAAATACTTGTTTATTCACTGCCTAAATTACTCAGGGATATATTAGGGTATCACACTAACCTGGACAAATCAATAAAATCTCATGTCCTATTCAAGATTCCATGTACTTATGGTGTTCAACTAAACTGACCATACAAGTTAAATTAGATAATGAACTACCCAAAAATATAAATTTTGCACCAAATAAATGTCTCTCCCTTTAATTTCACATAGACATTGAAGTTTTAAAATATGGGCAATATCATCCTTTACCCTGTATTCTGATTGCTGTTAGTCCTATCCAGATTGGCTTCATCTATATCTCTACTCAAAGTCCAATCACTTTTTGAACTTTTTTTAAACAGTTCCTGTATAGGGGACTGCTGACTTGAATAACTTCAGAGCTCTAACTCTGAGTATCAAGTGTTACATAAATACCCAAAGTTTCTGGAAACGACCAGTTTATATACAAACAGCTCTCACACCTCCTCACATCTCATTATCTGTTCCTAGGTAAAGATGGATCTATTTTTTTTTTTTTTTAACATGGGCAGGCACCGGGTATTGAACCCGGGTCCTCGGGCATGGCAGGCAAACATTCTTACCTGCTGAGCCACCGTGGCCCGCCCTGGATCTATTTTTTATCCCTATAGATTAGTTTTCATTTTCTAAAACTCTCTACAAATGAAATCTTATGGTATGTGTTCTATTTTGGGTGGGTGTCTGACTTCTTTCACTCAGCAAAATTATTTTGAGATTTATATATGTTGTAGGTATCAATAGTTCATTCTGTTTTTTATTATATTCCATTGTGTGGGTATACCACAAATTGTTTATTCATTCACCTGTTGATGACCATTTGGGCTAATTTTAGTTTGAGACTATTACAAATAAGCTGCTATGAGTATTCATATGCAAGTGTTTGTGTAAATACATGCTTTCATTTCTTTTGGGTAATTACCTAGAAGTGGAATAACTGGGTCTTACATCAGGTGTATATTTAAATTTTTAGGAAACCAACATGTGTTCCATTGGAGATGCACATTTTATATTCCCACCAGCAGTGTAAGAGACGTCCAGTTCCTCCACATCATCACCATCTCTTGGCCTGTTGTTTTAATTTAGCCATTCTAAATAGGTATGCAGTGGTATCACACTGTGGTTTTAATGAACTTTTCCCTAATAATACTAATGACCTTGAAAAATCTCTTCGATGTTTCTGGTTGTTTGGGGGCATCCTTCAAATATATTTGAGCTCTTGAACCAATGACCAACTACTGATAATGATCAATCACCTATAATGACCAATCAGTTTTAATATACGTGTATATACTTTTGGTATTGTCAATATTATTTAAAGGAAAAATATAATGGTAGTGAATTCTAGCTGTATTCTAATTACAAGGCTATTTTTTCAAATTTGGTCAATACCGAATAACTGCAAAATCCCAGTGCCTTGAAAAATGGCTAACCCTCCACGTAGTGGAGCTTCTTGCTCCCACTTACCTTAGGAAGTGTCTGATGGATATATTGCAGATGTCCTGAGGTTTGCTCCCTGCTTGAGAAGAAATATCCTCACATTTTCACACCCATTTTCCTAACTAAATCAATCCAGTACAGGAATATGGAGTTGAAATAATGAATACATGAATAAAAGGTATAGCATAAAAGAAGAAATGAAAGAGCTTGAAAGTAAGAAGTAAAATAAATAGAAAAAAGGAAGGGGAGTCTGCTGGTTGAAACTATTATGTACCCCAGAAAAGCCATGTTCTCTTAATCCTAATCCAATCACGTGGGTGAATGCAGACCTATGCACGGCAGGGTCTTTTGATTAGGTAGTTTCTATAGAGATGTGACCCACCCAATTGTGGGTGTGACCTTTCAATTAGTTTTCCATGGAGTTGTGACCCCTGCCCATTCAAGGTGGGTCTTAATTAGTTTGCTGGAGTTCTTAAAGAAGCTCATGGAGAGAGAAAAAGCTCAGAACCAACACAGAGAGCTGAAAAAGGAAACCAAGGCACAGATGTTTGGAGATATTGATCCAGAGTTTGCGCTGAAGAAACTAAGTGAGGGCCCACAGAAACTCAGAGAGGAGGCCACTTAAGCAGGAGCTGAAAGCAATGAAACCCAGAAGTAAAGGGCCAACAGATGTTGCAATGGGCCTTCCCATGTGGCAGAGAAACCCCAGAAGTGATTGGCCTTTCTGGAGTGAAGGCATACTTAATTTGCCTTAATTTTTGGACATTTTCATGGCAATAGAAATGTAAATTTGTAACCTAATAAATCTCCTTTGTAAAAGCCAACCCATTTCTGGTATATTGAACTCTGGTAACATTAGTAAATGGAAACAGATTTGGGTACCAGAGAAGTGGGGTGCTGCATTTTACAAACACCAAACATGGAACATGTTGGAACTGCTTTTTTATATGGATAAAGAGAAGGTTCTGGAAGAATTTTGAGTAGGTGAGTAGGAGAGGCTTGGATTGCTTTGAAAAAACTATTGGTAAAAAATTTGATGCTAAAGGTGTTTCCAATGAGGACTTAGACAGAAGTAATGAATGTATCATTGCAAACTGGAAAAAACATGATACTTGTTTTAATAAAGTGGAAGATAATTTGGCAAAATGAAGTCCTTGTGTTGGGTGAAAGGTAGAACTTAAAGGCAATGATCTTGGATATCTAGCTGAAGAAATTTCCAAATTAAATGTGGCAAATGTAGCTGGCTTATTCTTGCAGCTTATAGTAAAATGCAACATAAAAGGCATAAGCTGAGAATTGAACTCTTGGGTACAAAGAAATCAGAAATTAATGGTCTAGAAAATCTTGGGCTTCCAGAAAGTGAGATCCCCAGATGCTAGTGTCCCACATGAGGATTTAACCAAACATGAAACTAGTCAGCCATTTTAGCACAAAAAAGAATTTGTAGAAGGTCCTATTGTCTGATGGCTTTGATTCCTATATGCTACATGCTAAACCAATAATTTTTGTGAGATCTGTGTAAACGGAATTGCTGCCATCAATACAGTGGTTTAAAGGGAAAGAAAAGGGACTAGATTGAAGGAAAAATGACTTCAAAGGCAGAACCAGGGGAGCTAACATCTGAAGCCAAGAAATCTCAGACAAGGAGAGTGGATCCAGCCATGCATGTGGAGAGGGTGAGTTTGCCCTGGAAGCAAAGGACAGGCCTACTGTTTCATTGCTCAGGAAGAATTTTGCTACCTCAGGCCTCAGAGAGGGTGGAACACATTCCCCAGAGATTGTGAGGAGCCTGGCTGCCAGTCTGTTGTTTGGAAGGGGTTGAGTATGTGCCTTGGAGATGGCAGAGAATCTGGGTCCCACTCAGATGCTTGAAGAGGATGGGGCCAAAACAGATGGTCTTCTCAATGCCCCCTAATGTTGCAACCCTCATTCCAGTGTTTGGAGAGAACAGGACCACTGCATAAGCCCCTGGAAAGGGTGGGACTGCTGCTCTCTCAAGCCCTGAGGATAAATGACTCTTAGACTTTAAAGTCTAATAGAGTTTGCCCTGCAGGTTTTAGGATCTGTTTGAGACCTTTGACCCCTGTTTTCCTTCTAATATCACCCTATGTAAATGGGAATATTTATCCTATGACTGTCCCTCCTTTGTATATTGGGAGCAGATAACTTGTTCTAAGCTTCACAGGTCCATAGCCAGAAGATAATTTTTACCATAGGACAGACCATGCCTGTAACTGACTTTGATGAGATTTCGTAGTATTTTTGAGTGGCTGTTGGTATTTATATTGTTACTGAAATGGTTTAAGGCTTTTGTGATATTGTGATGGAATAAATGTAGTTTGTATATTCAAAGAACATGTCTTTTGGGGGTCCAGAGGGTATAATGTGCTGGTTTGAAACTGTTATGTACACCAGAAAAGTGATGTCCTTTTAATCTAAACCAGTCTTGTGGGTGCAGACCTATTGGAGGATGTGATCTTTTGATTAGGTTGCTTCCATGGAGATGTGACCCACTTAATTGTGGGTGTGACATTGCAATTAGATTACATCCATGGAGTTTTGACCTTGCCCATTCAAGGTGGGTCTTAATTAGTTTATTGGAATCCTTAAAGGAGCTCATGGAGAGAGATGAGCTCAGAGCCAACATGGAGAGCAGAGGAAAGAAACCGAGACATAGACATTTGGAGATGCTAATCCAGAGTTTGTCCCAGAGAAGCTAAGTGAAGGCCTTCAGATGTTCAGAGAGGAGGCCTGGAAGCAGGAGCTGAAAGCAATGAAACCTGGAGCAAAGGGCCAGCAGATGTTGCCTAGTACCTTCCCATGTGACAGAGAGATCCCAGAAGTGATCAGCCTTTTTGTTAGACATTTTCATGGCCTTAGAACTATAGATTTGTAACCTAATGAATCTCATTTGAAAAGCCCAGTTCATTTCTGGTATATTGCATTCTGGCCACATTAGCAAACTGAAACAAGTAGAGAAAAAATGGCAATGGAAAATAGTGCAAAAAAGCAAATAAAAATGTAGAAAGGAGAAGGCTAAGAAAGTGGGGATAAGCTCCTTTAACAATCTAATAGAACAAATTAATGAGATGCCCTGGGAGAGAGTGGGATGGAAGGACGGATAGGTTATGCATGAAATCCTTTTACTTCCCATCAGTGGATATTTGAGTCAATTGCCTGTGCTCTCTGGGGCTCAAATTTTACTTCGGTATAGGGGGTATAATGATATTTGCCACAGAAGATTGTTGTGAGGAATAAATAAAATAAAGCACATGGAAGAGATTGGTATTCAGTCACTAATGCTTCTGAATTTGTGCCAAGAGATATATTCGAGAAACTTGAGAGCTCAAAGAGCAATGAGAGAAGACTTACTGAAAAATCCATTGGCAGAAAGTTTGAATTGAAACAGGGTGGGCAAAAGCAGCAATTTATTCATGTCTTACAAACATGGTCTTACAGATACCATACAGAGCTGTCACGAAAGAAGAGACACCACCTCACACACCATGCTTCCTTCCAAATCACTTCTATTAAGTTACGACAACAGAACAAGTCAGTTACTGAGTTACACAGTTTTTCAAATATGGATGCCACCCTAGTAGGGTGTTTAGATTGGCTAATCAGACAAACAGTTAATTTACATGTTTATTACAGTGCAGGATTTGTAACAGTTCAAGATACCCACATTGATATTGTATACATTATAAAATGTTAAAATTTTTAGAAGATGATGGGATCATATATGTCCCTGCCTGTTTCAATTTCTTTCTTGTTTTTCATCTTTCTTTTCTTAAAACCAGTTGCAAATAGTTTACTCAACTTTTCACACTCAAAAACACCTTAAAATTTTAAAGCTAAAGTAAAACCTATGTACAAATTACTCAGTATAATTTTAAAAGTATTTGTTGTTGGTTTTGTTATTCCACTTTAAGAAAAATTCACGATTTTCCAACAACCATTCTTAAGTTGGCAACACCATTAACTCCTGACTTCTCACTTACAATCTTGCAGAGCTTCAGAATAAATGCTATTCCATGGCCTCAGATATCAAAACATACATCAGTAAAAAGGCCATCTGATTTCCCCAAACCACAAACTGACTACAACTTGCTTCCTGTTGCTTTTACAGAAATGTTGAGTGGAACAAGATGCTTGAAGTGATTTTGTGGTAGGATGAAAACAGTGATAGGGATGTGTGTGTTTGTTTTAAGTCAGCTTAAAGCACAAAAAAAGAAGAGGTTGATTTTTAATCCTTGTACATCTAGAATGAAATACATTTTTTACATTAGGTATAATCATAAAAAGCATGTATAAGTTGTTTTGAAAATGCATTTTCATAGAATTTTACAAACACTGTCATATCAAACACATTCTCAAAAACTGCTAAAGTACTGACACAAAACCTGAAAGACTCTAAATGTAAAATTTTCAGAAGACCTTATTTCTAACTTGCATATTTAATATTTCAACTCTACCCGAATTTCACTCGTACTTCTCTAAAAACTCAGATATAGTGAAGTTACCTCAAGTTAATTCTTCCAAATAATTACATGGCACTGCTTTACTTTAAGAGTTTTTTAAATGAATTTCAGAGCCCTGGCACTGGAAAATGGTACAAGACACAAGTCTATAAACTGTTCCACAGACAACAGCTCAAGACAAATTAGCCTAGAAAAGATAGTGAAACACATACTCCATTGTGCTAATTTGACAGCCTAAATATATTTGTGCGAAAATATGTAAATTATATTAGGCTTATTGTTTAACTATTTTTTAGTCTCATCACTTAGTTTTATCTAACACTTTCTGTCTGGAAATGGTTAAAACTTCACAGGCCTTTTATTTTATTTCATTTTATTACCAAATAGCTTAGTCAACTGTCTGGGAGAACAAACTAAATGAAGACATTGTTAGCAATGCCATCTCTGGGTACAAAGAATGACTCTGAAAAAACACCTGCACACTGTACATACTTCCTATAAGAAAATTGTATTCTAACTGAAATTTATTCTTTATCCATTAGCTAAGTCAACAAATTCACAAAGGTAAATAGGGATTCCTTAGGCCACACTGAGGTTTATGACAGACAGTGAATAATTCAAGATTATGCTTTTTATGTGAGATTATATTTTACAATCTTTTGACTCACATGTAACTTTTGGAGAAAGAAAAGTCACATTTCAGCTACAGAGTTCTCAGTTAAGCCCTTTGATAAAATGATTTCTCAGCTTGGTCACTGTCCTTAAAAAATAAACCGAAGTTATTCCCCTTATGATTACAAACCAAAGAGAAATGACCACACACTTTTAAATGCAGGACAACCATTTGCACATGACATAATTAATGAAAAACAAACTAGAGAACTTTTCTGCAATATCTTTGGATTTAAAGAAAAATTGATTTCCCAACCTGAAGAAAATGGATTAATTTTCATAAGAGAAGGCATACTTTTAATTTCTAAATCCTAACAATCATATTAATTTCCAATGACATATTCCAATGAGATCATCACTTTCTAAACAGCACCCATAATCTGGGATTATGGTGCCATGTTTATAAAGTGCTTGACTACTCTTATTTATATCACTGTTACCCTTCAAGGAAAAGTCAACATCTTCTGAAAATTTGTCCAATTTCTCTAGATAAAGGGGGAAATTATCATGGTACACCTTTACAGTTACTTTCTGATCTGCTAATTCATTTCCTCTCTAACAAAAAAGATAGCTTGCTGTTACAAGCTTACAATTATGTTTCACAAAGAAAGAAAATTGCTCCTTGCCTAGTAAAAATCAGTTAAGTTCCAACTCACGGCTAGCATGCTAACCATCACAAAGCATATGCCATTTGGCAATTTGTCTCCTGGGGTAGTCACAGATTTCCTTCCAGTGCTCTCCACCGGTTCCTTCTGCTGCTGCTCCCAGGACCAACCGACCAATTACCTCATTTCGGGATCCCCTTTCGGAATCCAAAACTAGAAATTCAACACTTATTTCTTCAAGACCCTCACAAGGAATATCAAAGACAAACAATTCATTGAAAACTGCATTAGGGGTGCATTTCTTCACATGAGTCTTCTTTTTGGAGATCCTCTTTTTGGCATGGTACAGGTTCACTTTGACGTAGGGATCTGCAACCACAAATAGCAGGCATTATCCTCACAGAACAGGGCTGGAAAGTGAATCTCAAGATTAAGGTGCCTTTTAAGATCATTGCATGCCATTGAAATGTAATTACAACAAAAATGAGTCAGAGCAAAGTGCAAATAAGGATAAAGCCTGGCCTCTCTCTTGTCAACAAATTGCAATGAAGTAAGCATATGCTACATAAGAGAAAACTTGTTTCTTAACCAGCAGATGGGAAAGGAACTGAAGAGAAAATTTTTAAAATGTTCTGTGGATACATTCTGATTATTGATAACTCATGCCAGAGAATGAGATAGTAAGAAGACTCATTAGGTGACATTTGGCACTGCCGAATTGTGTGACTTTGGATAAAACTCTCTACCTCTCTGGGGTTTCAATTGTTTATTCTAATAAATGGAAATTTAGATTCCTTAATGCTACTGCCTTTTTTTTTTTTTTTTTGGCTTTAACTTTTCTGTGGTTCTTTAAACACCTGCTGGGTTTGCTTCCTGTTTCTCAGTGTTGGTATTTCCTTTGTCGTCCTTCTAAACATTTTGTTGTATGGATTTTAGAATCATGCTATTTTATCACACATTAAAATATATTATTTTTGTTTACTTCTTCCAGTTGAGTTATATGAGTTAATTTTAGTTTTCTCATATAAACCTTTAAGACCATACCTTCAACTTCCATGACCTAATGACAAAATAATGGCAGCACTAGATGATATTCAATGAGCTATGCATTTCTAATTCTCACAATAGGCACTGTGTCCAACCTTCAGAGTTTAAGAACCATGGCCAAGGTTACTGAACTAAGAGATGGAAGGGTTAGGATTTGAACACAGGTTACTCTAATTATGATTCATGTTCTTTTTCATCACACTGCACCACAAAGTTTTTGTTGTGAGTGTTTTGTAAAATTAGTTCCAAAACTGAAAGCTGGTGTTGATTCTTAAAGCAAATGCATAAAGAATTAAATATAAAAAAATAACAGGAGGGTAAGTATGGGCAGCCTAATTTAACTATCACAATAAAAAATCTTCTCTCAAATCTTAATTTTATTTCTATCATTGTACTTTTGGCATTAGCCTCTGGCTTCTGCATTCATCACTACTTTCTTCTCCAACCCCAATCAATCAGATTTCTACCATGTGTCTAGGTTTGGCTTAGATTTCTGAGATCTATGTAAATATCTTCTTCTTGCTAATGACATTGCCTCAATTAGTGTTCCATGAACTCAGAAAAACAGTCACAGCACTTGAAATTGTGAATAACAGGCTAAATAAAAATCAGAGGTGAATCTTAACTGTTTTGCCAGATATATTATCCACATATAAACTTACCTGAAAGCCCAGAAACATCAGATTTAGGCAGGTGTCGAGCTTTCAAAACAACCACAGTGAGAGTATTTGTGGTAGACTGGTAGCAGAGAGAGATCAGTAGCTCACCCCGACCTGAGGACTTCTAAACAAATGAAGAGAAATGAGTTATGACTATTTTATTATTTTTTAGTTTTGTAATTTGGACTTCTAAATATTTTAAAACAATATAGTAGCATTTTGGAGTATTTAAATTAAAACGTCCCTACTTATTTTTATTTAATATGCTCAAGAATCAGAGTAACTGAAAGTTGTGCCGTGCTGTGGCCTCCTAAGAACACCTGCCTGCCATCTTGTGGACGTTTTAGATACTGCAGATGTTATAATTTGTCAGGAGTTAGCCACACCCATTATAAAAATATTTAAAAGGATATTTCAAATATAGGGAATATTTGTGACTCTTGCTTTTTAGTTACATATATACTTTTTGTAGTAAATAACAGTTTAAAAAAGTATTGAATCACTTGAATGAATCTGTGTAGTAGAAAATGACTCATCCTTATATTAAATTTTATTTGATTTATAACTCTTTAGCACTGACATTATTGAAATTCGAGTTCAGACCAACTGAGATTTTTCCTGACCCCTACCAAGTCCACTGATCCTAAGTGCTGATGGAGCTAAAACTCTCTGGCCCTGCCCCACAATCCAATTTAATGCAAGGAATGAATTAAATTTGGGAGAGAATTGGCTCATACTTTCTAATCCTTTGTTTTTGGACAATCCTTTGTCTCTAGATGATGTCATAGGATCCTTCTTTGCATGCCACATAGATTTTATTTGTACATTAAAGACATTAGTAGAATGACCAAAAACTCAAAATGTAAATTTTAAGTGAAAATAAAATATAAACGTAGGGCTTGATTATAACTAAGTCTTGGTTATAACTAAGAATGATGACTGGGCCAAGGTTCCTATAACTTCAATTTATATTTATATAGAAGCAGACATGGGGTAAATATATTAATAAGTACTCCAAAAAGAATATCAGTAAGAGGACATATCTTTATTTCCACTGTGCCATTAAATATCCAGGTATCTCAAACTAGCTATTTAATGTGTCTGGGTCTTGAATATTTTTAGCTTCAACAAAGAGACAAAAAATGAAGATATGGTCAGAATGAGCTCAAAAATGTAGTTATAAAATATGGTTAAAAAACATAAATTAACATATTTATGGAATTGTACAAAATTATGTCACTATAGACACAAGTAATTTTAAATACTGAGTCTTGTGTTTAACATGGAAAGAGGATTAAATCTGCTTAATGCATGCTTTATGATTTTCCAATAATCACAGAACAACCAAAATAAATGTAATGCAAAGGCAAAGTAACTCACTTCCTATTGTACAGCCTAAGGATGGACATTTATAACTCAATATGATGTGATACCTCCTCCTTGGAAAGCAATTCAATTAAAAGTCAATGTAAGTTTCAAGTCCTCAGGATAAAGTGATTTAATTTTCAATTTCAATCTCAAATTCAATTACGTTAACTGGGAAACATCTTTGTTAACTTGTTTATGAATAAGAAATGTTTGCCTGGAATTTAGTTTGTTATAGTCTTTGTCAAAACATTAATGATAGAAATTATTAAAAATATTTATATAATTGATATTTGAATACACATAATGGATACATATTTATTTCATATCCTTAAAATACTTTGAACATTTCAGTTGTGGTTTAAATTTTCTTTTCTCTACTCTCTTCCTTTGATCTCCATTTGATTATAATTAACAATAATTTAAAATGGCAAGAAGGACATAATGACACAAACTCATCATTTTGATGAAAATCCCCTAGAAACAAAAAAGCAATGTAAAAAGTTGTTAATAAATACTTTAAGTACTAAAAATGAATTACCCTAACATTTCTCTTGATAATTTCTCTGTTCATTAACATTTTTCCATTAGACAATTCAATTCCTGAGAGAGGGATAAGGACTTCTCCAATGATATCATCTCTTGAAAACCTGTCAAAACTCAAGACTGTGAAGTTTAGGGCCAACTCTTGGATCTGGGTATAGGGGATGCCATAGAATGTAAAGGTCTCATCAAAAGCTGGGTCCAAGGTCTTTCTTAGAACTCTGGTTTTCACTTTATGCTTCTTCTCTGGGAGGATCGTCATTTTGATGTATGGGTCAGAGGTCATTGACTGCTCATCCATGGCTGGCAAGCCACGTGCTTCCTTGATATTTACCACAAATGCTTTCTTCTCAAAATTGTACTCTAAGGAGAAAAAGAGGGTTCCCAGCTTCTCTTGTTTCTCTTCAGAAGACAAGGAAGTGTTGGACTTCAAGCTATCAGGGGAAATAGCCTCTTTCTCCCCTTCTGAAAAGACCTTATTGGTCACATTCTCAGGGTTAGAAGGGCTGCCAGCTTTAAGATTTGTTTTGGGGAAATTGCCATTGAGATCTCTTTTCTCAAGGTCGAGATGCAATGAATTCTTTGGCACAGCTGGTTTATTCTTTCCTTCATTTTTGTCATCCACTCCAAACTTCTTTTTGCTATTTAGGTTTTCAGGGTAAATATCAACTCCCTTAAGCACATGCACAAACTTGTATGGAGGAGTCTTGTTAGACTTGGATGATTTTCTCTGACAGCAGATCCATGCAAACAGAGAAACTGTGAAGACCAGGCCAAAGGCGCTGAAGATCCCCACCACTGTGGGAATTTCATCTGAAAAATCAAATGACGAATAACATGCATTAAAAGAGTAGGGTTGGAGCAGAAGCCTATTTGAAAAGCATAATAGAGCTAGCAAGTGCTGTAGGTTAGACAGACTGAATTACTTTCCAGCTCTTCTGAGTATGAGTTATGTACACATTTCACACTACCTTCAGGGATAAACACATCATCTGTTTGACAAGCAGAAAAAAATACTGTATAATGGAAACTCCTTCCTTTTAGTGGTTTTCCATAAATAAAATACAAAGATGAAACTGGGCTTGGGTCAGCGATGGTAGAAGCTTAAAGACTCTGACCCATCTTCATTTTCTCAGATTGTATGAGACAACTATAGTATGATGGTTCAATACTAATTTCATTATTTTTTCATTGACATTTTGATGCTTTACAGAAGGATCAGTTCTCACTGACTGGAAATCTAAATGCACATTCTTCATATATGAGGACTTCTTAGCAGTTCTTTAATTCCTCAGGATTTGAGCAGCAAATGTCTATGGACTCAGTGGTACAGGCAATTTTAAGAGGCATTGGAACATTATTTGCCATTGCCAGAAATACATTGATTGGTTTCATTCTAATTATAGAAGAGTTTTAAGAGAAATGTGCATATATTAGAAAAAAAGAGGAGCAGCAGGATACTAATATCATATAACTTATAACATTGCAAACTGTTATATTCCAACTCAGATTCCTCTCTTAAGCAAGCACTGAATTATCTGAAGTACAAATTAATTACACTTAAATAAGATAAAAACAGAACAGTGGTTATAAGTGAATCACTGCTCCCTAACACATAATGAGAAGAGTAAGTAAGCATAGATAATTCTGAGTTCAATTTTATCTATAACTAATTTTTTTCTAGCATATGTCCACATGGTAAATGACAGTCAACTACAAATTGGCATTCTTTCCTTGAATGAGGGCACACTAAATTACCGACATTAGGTAACATCGATTATGCATGAAGCTCATCATATTCTGTATATAAGCATATTTCTCCAACAATGATTAATAACACTCTGTAGGTAAAAGCAACATTACAATTGGACAAAATGCATCAAATGAATCAGGATTTAGCACAAAGTGACTGTAACTAATGTAATATTAATTGTCCTTAGTTCCGTTCCCAATTTCTATTCCAAATGGTGAAAATGAAGTCAAACATCCCAGTCAGGAAAGAGTTAAATCTTGTTTGGATAACCCCAATCTTATGTTACCTCCCTTCCCCATCCCACCAAATCTTCCTTCTACTTATTTCATAATCACAAAACTGAACACAAAAAATATAAGAAAATAAGAGCAGAAGTATCTGAGAATATAAAAATAAACATATTGTATTTTGTTGATCTCAAAAACTTCAATCATGTAGAGATAAAAAATTATCCTTTGGAGTCCTAAAATAGAAGAAGCAGAGACTGCTATGGAAAATGAATGAGGCAAGAGCTGAAGCTTATCTGCTAAACTTAGTATCAGCTTTTTAGTTTTTCCTTCTACAAAATCTTTGTGGGAAGAAAAAAGAAATACACCAGCACCCTCAGTCTTGAACTCTCTAATAAGCCAAAGCCAAGGAGCAAAGCAAAGTCATGAACTAAGGTAATCCTTCAGCCAATGCACAAACAACAATAAAAGCATTTAATTATTTTTCATAAATAAACTAGTAGCCCAAGCTAGAACATACTTTCATAAGCACAGTTTCTGAAACCCTCAGTATTAGAAAATTACTCATTTTTAAATCAATAGTGGGAATAAATATCGTGGCAAAATAAACCCAAACACCCAAATAGAAGTCTGTAGGGGAAAAAATTCTGAATATCACAAATTTTCTCTATTGGATAAACGTGTCTAATAGCAAAACATTCAATATAACTTGAAAAGACTCATCTACTCCTGATGTATTCTCTACTGGTAAGGCTTAAGCTTTTGAGAGCAAAGATCCCAGTCATTTCACTCAGTTTACTAAAAATAATCCCATATTTGTAGATAACATTCCTTATATACATAAACCTTCTCATTCTTTTTTTTTTTCTTTTTAACTAGTAGAGTAAGTAAAACTCCAATTGACTTTGCCATGTAATGGGATGCTATATAATACTACTTTTTCATTCAGAAACGTGTGCTTGATTTTATTTACTGAAACAGAAAAGGAGAAAAATGATGACAAAAATTTGATGTAGGAAAGGGAAATTGAACTGGAAGGTGGGAGCCCTAATTCCAGTGCCCAGCACCTTTTAGCTAGCTGTGTGACCTGAAACATTTCTCGTCACCTCTTTGAGCTTCAGTTATCTCGCCAGTGAAATGGAATGGGCAGGGCTAGATCATCTCGAAAATCCCTTTAAATCTAATTCATAGGATTCTATTTCTTTCATTAGCAACATATTCTAAGGATACAAGAAAAAGCACAGCAGAGAAAAACACCCTGCAATGAGATATACATTACAAACCCAGCTGTACAAGTTGTTGGTACCAAGATCAAATCCTTATGTAACCGCAGATATATTTGGTTCCCCTCATAAGTTAAATATAGATCAGATTTACCTAGAAATTAGAATCACCTACGATATAGATGAAACAAACAAGCAAACAACAGATCTCTTTTCCTTTTCTCAACGCGTGCTATAATTTACAGAGCTGCCTGAACGTTTAGGAACTTCTTGGAGGTAAAAATACACTAGCAGAGAGCAATTTCTAAGAAGAAAAAGATACCGAAGAGAGAAAGAGCAGAGCTAAATCACGATTGCCAGGCTGCTGTTCTCATTTTCCTTTCAGATTAACTACCTTGGAAATTGATATCCAACATCCAGCGAGTAAAAAAAAAAAAAAAAAAGACCACCCCAGAGTATTCAAGGAACAGCCACAGTTAGAAGTTGAGTGTGGAACTTGCTTACCAAATTCTTCCCGGGTGCTAGTGATCGGAGCCATTTTTTTGCTGCGTGTTCTGTCCGAGGTGCTGAAACGTAAAACTCCCTAGCTTGGTGCACTTGCCAGGACGCGGAGACGCCGGCTTTCCCGAGTGCTGAAAACAACAACGCAGAGCTCAGGGGACCTGCGCCTGGAACGGGGAGGAGGCAAAGAGGGAGGTCCACTTGCCCTCGCGCAGTGATTTGCCACTCTTGTTCCTGTTTTGGCTCTTCTGAGAAGCTGTCTCCC